>JAQGBW010005195.1:0-12414 GCA_034698625.1 Julus scanicus
GTAATTTTTGCACTTTTTGAACGGGATTAAAAATCCGATTTCCTGTGGTAAAAATGCAAGTTTTCTTCAGTAAAAATTAAAATTTTCTGCAGGAAAATTGTATTATTTGGGGATTAAAAACCTGATTTTCTTGCAGTAAAAAACTAATTTTTCTGTGGTGAAAATGCAAATTTTCTGCTGCAAAACTGCCTTTTTCGGGAATAAAAATCCGATTTTCCTGCAGTAAAAAACTGATTTTTCTGTGGTAAAATTGCAATTTTCGGGATTAAAAATCGGATTATTTTTCTTGAAAAATCCACTTGTAAAAATACAAGTTTTCTGCAGTTTGAGCTGGTCAGGAAAAAACATTTTTAAATCTGGAAGTCAGGGAAGTTGAATATTTTATTTGTGGGCGAACCCTGTACAAAGTTAAATTACATACAAAGGTTTGTGCTTTATTGCACACTTAAAAAAGCTTATAATTAGCATAAAATAACCGTTAACCTTAAACCATACTCTGCTATCTTTTTTTCTCAAATTCTAGAATTTCTTATTCATTATTCATCGACTTCATTAATTTTTAAATATCTGCCACAAATCTTATATAGACAAGTGTGTTCTCATTGTGTATCGCCAAAACTTTGTTTCCGTATTTCTATGAATATTAATTAATCGTGTGTCCCACGACAAAAGGAAATCTTGACTTTTACTATGGTTTAGGCCCGTACCACAGTTAGTCAAAAAACTGATTCAGAATCTCAAGCAGTATCTCTTTTAAGCTGCATTCACGCTTTAAGCTAAATCTTGAGAGGACAAACATTTGGCTGTCTTGAGCTCGTCTTGAAAATTTTTCTGTGCTGTTGCGGTATGCATTTGGGACTGGAGATGCAGCTCAGTCCCAAGTTCATGCGATTTGAGCAATTGTGGTACGGGGGTTAGGTCTGTACCACATTTGCTGGCCAAACTACAACTCAAGCTTTGCCTTAGTATCTGCTTAGAATTCTGTGTAAAGATAGAAGATGACATGGCAAAATATTGGAACCCTATTAAAATTATGACTAACAACTGTGTCCTTGAACATCTCATTATTGCTTATTGCATTTATTCGTTTTACGCAACTTGGCAACCAGGTTTATTTTATACAATGCAAACAAACAAACGTTTACACACAAGTGCAATCTGCTGACATTTTAATATTAAATGGTTAGGGTAGGTGATGTAGCTGTATTTTTTGTGTAATATGATAGTTGCAGCATGTGTTGCTTTTACTGACAAGCAATTAATCATGCAATAGTTTAATATATCTCACCAAACCCTGATCCATATTTCAGTTTGAAAAATATTAGGTGTATCATTATCTTCTGAATCAATTGGGTTTTTTGGCAATAACTGTTAACAATGAAGGATATCAGGTGACTGAAAGCCATTATTTATCTATATTAAAAGTTATTCTCATCACGAATCAATGGTCAGGTTTTCTACACCCTCAATTAATCAGATTGGCAAGAGTCCATGCTGCAGTTGTGTATTTACCAGGATGTTCCAACTTTTCATACCAGAAGGGAATTTCGGTACAGACCTATGGGCTGCACATTCTATAATTATTTAACATGGTGTCCAGTAGCTTTGAAAACTGGGGTTATCTGGATATATGCTTGAAATTCGTGTTAAACACCAGTTTATGCTTGAATTTCCTGGTTGTGTCAGGAAATTTTCGTTAATCGGAAAAATCCTTTCCTTAATTTATAAGTCCAAAAAAGAACGAATGTTTTCAAATTCTTGATTTTTCGCAAAAATATTGGGGTATTTGTAGTGGGATGAGCCTTGAAAATCCTTGAAATGTTTCCTGCAAATTGACTGGACACTCCGTTCAAACATTACTGTTCTTATATTCTTCTTCGGTATACAAGCATGTACAACAAGAGTAAAAGTTAAATTATGTTAATGATAATCCAACTTAAATTTTTAAAGTTGACAAATGTTTCCAAAAATTATTTCATGGACTGCATGTAGTCTATACCCTGACCTAAACATTAACAATGGTGAAACCACTTTATTCTCCTCTTAAATAGAAATTTCTCATACTTTGATTATCATTTATAGTTTGTGGGAGGGTGCATTGTTTCTACTTAAAAAAATAGATCAACACACAATTATTTCTGGAACGCAATTTTATTTATATTTAAAAACATGATTTTGATGTTCATTATGCAGATTCAAGCCATGTAGGATGCTAGATAATAATTCCAGAACCAGCTTTTATTTGTGGTTGCTAATGGTTATTGCGGTGTCGTGGAAACATACCAGACCATAAAATCTCACCAAATATATGCAAGAAAAAATTCCATACATAACTGAATCTGCAATATGTACAATTACATTTCATAGGAAATACACAAACACATGTAAAGTCACACAATGACCAACACTTGAAGTTAAGGAATAAAAACTAGTGGCTAAATATTCATCAAGAGTCTGGTCAAGTTTCACCAAATTCCATCATTCGCTAGTCACTAATTTTTCCAAGAACTTCAACCTAAAAACAAAAAAATGAACACTTACAAAATAAATAGGAAGCTGGGAATTTGTGAAAGGAAATATTTGTATTACTTGTTGGGTGTGAGTTCGACTATTGCTTATGGCAAAACCAAACTACAATTTTAAGGCAGTGGTTATTGCATCAATGATTTTCTTCTTCTTGGCATCGGTATCGACTTGTCCATCACCATTCTAAAAGAAAGTGATGCAAAAAATTACATCATGCTGGTCTGACTACACCTTTCAACTATTGCAATCGAAGTTTTGCATCAAAGTTAAGCTACCTTTTTTGAATGAACAAGTTTTCCTTCAATAGTCACTTCAAAATACCCAGTTGTGTTTGGTGTACCTTCCCCAGTCTACAACAAAATTACTCAGACATTACAGCGATTTCATGAATTTCAAGATATTTCAAGGCATATATTAAGCAATATCTTGGAACTTACAATCTGGAGTTGTCCAGGAAACACAGTTTCAAGATGATTTTTCAGAGCTTGAAACTAAGTGGAAAGAAAGCACTTTAATCATATTGGGTAGAAAAGTTCATCCCAATTTAATTTAACCACATAATCCATGCACTACAATTTTGGAAATGCTTTGTAATTTGATCAAAATAAGTCAAGGAAGTTACAAGGATTCGTGTATAAAAAATTTGGAGTATAATTACCTTGGGTGCGTACCCTCATCCTCCACTAAAAATAAAACAAAAACAAACAAAATAGTTAACAAAAATATCACCAGTTTCTTGGTCTGTCTTTTCTATTTATAAGTGTAGGCCTACACTATTTAGAATCATGGCAACACCAGATTGAGGCTGTATGACTTTAGAGTTAGGGTCCATATAATATCCATAAAAAAACGTTAGGAAAATGACACGTAAAAAGTATTCATCAACTTTTGCCAAAAATGTGGACGTACTATGTATAGTATATGATAAAAATAAAATGTACATATATATAAGGTTAAAATAATAAACAAGGTATTATATTATGTTAAAAACATTTTTGTTGAAAAATAATATATACCTATGAAAAAATGCTTATAATTTTTGAATTAAAAAATAAAGGTAATCAAGTATTTCGATTTCCCATTAATGGTTTCCCTTGTGTGCTACATTTGAAGTTTTAATTCACCACTGTCATAAATTAATGACCACTCAACTGAAAATATTCTGTCATAAAAGTGTGCAGGTAGGCATTAAAAAGTGCAGTATTTATTCAATAAAACCACAGTTGGCCAAATAAATGCAATTTTACTTCAGTAATGATCTATAGTTTTGTTGCTATTTGGAAATGCAAATTAATTTGACACGTATATACTTTCAAATTCTAGCTTTAACTCATGTACAGTGGCTCAAAAAGCATTGTTAACAGCTGTTTTTCATGCGTGAATAACTCGATTTAACTAAAAATTGAAAAGAATTGGAAAGCATCTCTAAAAATTTAAATAAGTTTTATCGAAAAAAATCGAAAATAATAAACCAAAAAAAGTATTGGCAAAATCATTTCATTTTCTAAGTTTTGGACAATAGCATGAGTGTGAGGGGTGTTCTTTGACCCGCTGGTAATTTTTGTGATATTCCACAAGTTTATTTACCACAATTTTGGTAAAAAAAGTTAGCACACCCCATATATCATGCATGATGACTGGGTGTGCTGCTATGTAGAATTGCCTATCTACAGGGGCAGAATTTATACATTTGAAACAACATTTAAAAATACTTTATCAAATTTCTGCATGATCTTTTATTCACACAGGGCTACTAATTAGCATGATTTTTAAGTAGAAATGACGGTACTTACGTATTATCCTAGACTACCTCAACCTACTGCTCCTATACCAACGAACCGTTTTTACTGATGTTCATCATTCCTTGGGAACCTAACCTAACCTAACCTAACCTAACCTAACCTAACTTAATTGGACGGCTGTTAAATCGGTTCGTTGGGATGGGAGTAGTCGGTTGAGGTAGTCTAGGATAATACGTAAGTACCGAAATGACTAGGTGTTTTGCTCTCTAGAAAATTCCACACATTTAAAGGGTTATTTTTAACCTAAAAAACTTGATTAAATATCTTCCTCATTTGTTTAACAAGTTAAAACGCTAAAATAAAACGACAATTGAAATACCACAAAACAGAAAAAATTGGCATGTATATAAAAAGTATTTATAGCCAGGTAATTTGTACAAAAAACTATTACGTAATACCAAAAATGATGACAACGGTGTTGGATGTATATATATATATATATATATATAGGGTCCTATTGATATGTGTAGCTACAATAGGAATCAACATAGACTTACCAGTATATTATATGTATCTTTACAGCCATTCTATCTGGTTATCTCAAGTTCCTCAACCCCCAAATTTCAAAAAGGACGGGATCAGGAAGCGACGAACCAAACAAAGTCACAAAGAGCTGACGTCTTCTAAAAAAAAGTAAACAACCGTATATATATATCCCAAAGAAAACTCCGTAAGAGGGCGCTTTATCTCCAACAAGAAGAAATGGCGGCTGACACTTTGCTTTTTGTATTTGGTTTATTCGATACCGGTGGATTGCTATTTCTGACAGTTTATTTTGTATCCTTTATGTATGAAAATATTACTAGCTTTATAGCACTGTTAACGGGGATTATGTGCCTTAACCCTTGGTTTCGTCACAAAGGTCATAACACTTTCAGACTTAGAATGTGACTATTTAAACGCCCAGCAATGCTGTTCCAAACTGAACTGTGTAAGTTGTATTATCGTCTTATTTTAGGTATTTGTGACGTGGAATATATAAGCTGTTGTTTAATTTTGAACCTAATTAAATTAATAAGCATATATAGTCTATCAAATGCATCTATAAACGCCCATTGACCTTTAATTCATCTATATAACCACGTGACGTTGAATTTGCTTATAAAGTAGACGCATTGTGCTGTAGGTACGTGTTTGTAAGATTTTTGAATGAGGTGTTTCATCAAATCTTAAAGCTTATATTTAATAAGCTGGTTATTCAGTTGTGGCTTGAACTTGAGCAACAATTACATGATTGATCACAGGGTCTTTAGAGCTAGGGGGCATCAGTGGGGGCATATTTAATGAAAAAGTACCAAGTTGCTTGTACTGCAGAAGAGAATAACGCAATTATTATGCGCAAGATGTAACTAGAACTGGAAGAACGTATTTGAACAGACAGGTCAATAAGTTCTAATTGCCGACACCGGAAGTCGAGTAGGTTTCGCGCTGGCTTCTCAATCCTAAGTTGCGGGGTTAGCATTTCAAACGATTATTGGTGCTGGGGCTGGCAGTCGAGTTGGTTATGTGCTTGTGTGTGTATTCGCTCCCCGGTCAAGGTTTGTAATAATTTGTAAAGATGGGAGAATTACCCTATGGAGTGGCCCCAAGGCCGTATATATGGGGGAGGATATTGGGGATAGATCCTCCCTCCAGAAATCCAATAATTTTACAAATTTCAACCGGAATTCGCCAATTTTCCGCGATTTTTGGACCATATCCTTCCGAAATGTTTTATCCTCCCCCGAAATGTGATCACATATACGGCCCTGGATGGCCCTTTCGGATGAGAGTTTAAACCGAGGTTGCAAGTTAAAGACCCTGCGAGAGGTGTTGGAAATCTCTCCTTGTAGACAAAATTTCCAGGTAGGTGAGGAAAGATCATCCCTTGATGTTGGTGTTTAGCCATTGTGCTGCAGAAATAGGCCAACTTTACAAATCAACAAACAAACAAAAAGTTGCTACACAGTACACTCATACCTCGCTATAACGACCTTTTTTAATTATGGCACTTTTTCGATGTACGGCCCATAATGTTTATTAATACGGCCAAGCAAAAATTGTTGTAATTAAAGAAAGTGGTCAGAAAATGTAATAAGTTACCCCAATTTGCACAATTAAGGTCGGATTTGGCTAACAATAAAATAATTTATGAGTTTCACTTGGTTTAAGAAGGGGAAAAAAATGAAAGTCGCAATGCAGACAGAATTAATTTGTTATTCGGCTCTTCGCTTTACAGCCAACTTTTACAGAACGTATCTAGGCCATAAAGCTAGGTATGGGTGTTTATATGATGCGTCTGTAGTCAAGAATACTTGCCATGATGTTCATAGCATCTTGACCCAGTGGCGGACTGGCCAGAGTGTGAGGCTTGCCTGATGGCAAGGTGGCATACAAGAAATGTTTATCCAAATTCCATTCTGCTTTAGATCCCTCAGTCTTTCAAGAGTGTGGCGTAAGATTCTAATTATAGACTCATTGGCTTGACCAGTACTTAGTACGAGTGTTCTATAAAAATATTCGATTGAGGCCTTGGTTCTAATTATTTGGTAGTTTGTGCATCCAAAACGACTGCACGGTGACGCATGAGCCGGTTCACAGCTGTTAGCCATTATCCACATGGCTATGTAAAAGGCAGTTTTGCTATTTGCCGGAGAGAAAAAAAAGTGAGACCACTTTCAGTAATTGGGCTCAGAATTTCATTAACTGTGGATCCGAAACTGGTATAAACTTAGTCTCTCTCTAGCTATTTCTCTAGCATTTTCTGTTCTAAACCGGTGAGAAAAAAAAACATCTTGCAAATACATTTACGAACAGTTTTTGTATTGTGTAGTGGAAACTGTAATCTCAATTTGCAAAGAACATATAAGAATTCCAGGATAAAGACTTCACTATCCGGAAATAACAGTTCTGGAATGTTTTTATTTTAGCTCAGGTACCATCAAGTTTCTGTCATGTGAGCATATCCTATGAAGGTTTTATCATTTAGACAATTTTCAATATACTAACCTTTATGATTGTTTATTATCGATGATTATGATATAGTTTAAGAAGGGGTCATTCAATATAGACCCCATGACTGATGCTTACTTTCCATACTCACACACCCATCTCAAACAATTTCAGGCTTTATTCCAAATTACCAATGATCAGTGATGATAATGAATTTGGAAATTACTATACCAATTTGTAGGTGTAAACCATAGAAAACTGTAGATTAATTTTAGCTCAGTTTAAATTGAATTTCAATTTTTTTAAATTTGAGTTTAAAAAAGGTGTAATCGAATGGTGAATTTTTCCTTAAAAAAACACCGTTATTTTCCATGTATTTTAGTATTAATGATACAGTATTTAAGCCAATTTTCAAATTGTTTTTTCTTTGTATTTTCAGTGGGTACTTCCAGAGTTAATAGCCCATTGTTTAATGACAGTATGTTTAATATTTGGCTTTCACTGGATTTTATTCCTACTTAATTTACCATTGGCTGCTTGGGAGATATACAAGTAAGTTTGTTCATCCGCATACAAGGAATATAATGTATTTAAGTGATGATATGAAACTTTTGCTCTTGGATGTATATTCCAATGAAAACTGGGAAAGTTTTAGTGGAAATTCGTTTGGTTTGCTTTTAAGTGTGTTGCTCTAATTCATGTCCCAATTTGTAGACTTATTTTATAAGTAATCTCACGATTGTTGGCTTGTTTGTTTGATATCTAAATAACCTTATCTAGTGAATTCGAGGGTCTGACCTATTAGATAATATCATTATTTTGCAGAAGGTACATGCTGTGATTTAAGTTTTACACTCAAAATATAAAAATACAATGAAATTAACAGTTAAATGTATTGACTATTTCATTTGGTTTACAATTTCAAAAAATACGGTGGTCCGTTATTCCTTAAGGTGTTTGTGAAAAGGTGCATTTTAAGGTAAAACGCTTTAGAAATTGCCGAGGTCCCTAAATAATAAAACCCTTATATAAGAAGTCGAATCTCATAATCCCAAGAGTACAGTTATAAAGTAATTTTTCCCGCTGAATAAATTTTCTAGTCGCAGTCCTTGTATCGTTCTTATGATTTATAAATACAGTGGAACCCCGATTCTACGTTTTTCATAGGACCAGCGGTAAAAAACGTAAAAAACGGGAAAACGTTAAATCGGGGTATATTATCGGTATAGGCAATTTCCACGTACCAGCATAAAATGACGTAGGAAGCGGGATAACGTACGAAACGGACAACGTAAAATCGGGGTTCCACTGTAGTTCGCTAATGTCGATCTCCCAAAATGGCGATATAACTTAAAAATATAAAATATTCACTACGAAATCATGCTCCGCAAAGGAATGAAAAGGGAAGCTTTATCATTAGAATAAGTTGACTATAATTTGGAAAAGTGGATGCTAATCACACCTTTGACCCAATTCGAAGTTGTAAAGCAATTGTAAATGCTCGTTACCATGCAGTCAGCAAAGGACTAATTATAAAAAAGGATTAAGTGACCAGGCCAAACCACTACTCATAGAAGCACATAGAAACCTCAAGCATATAGAATGTTAGTTAAGTTAGGTTTGAGCTTGTGCAAGCTTTTATTTTTTTGCATATTTGTCTTAAAACCCTAAAAAGTTACAAGTAATTTCTCAACTTAGTGTTAAAAGAAGACCGACATAACACGAATTTGGTACCATTTCCGTATATTTAATGAATCAGTTACAACCAAATTTTTTTTACAAAGTTTTCCCTTTTAGTAAGTTTTCCTGCTTAAGAAGTTCTAAAACTCCAATCATTTGAAAAACTTCTTTACAGGGTTCTACGGATTCCTTTAATTGCAATTTTCTTAAGTCTTTCAAAATTTGCAAAGCTTAGACATTTAAGCGGGAATGAGGCAGGTTTGGGGGGAGGTGAGAATTTTTTGGGGTGGCTTGATGGATCATCAAGGGCATTTGATTGTCGTTTTTCACTTTGAAATGGTAGATTTTTTTATTAATAAACAAGTTTGAAAAATAAATAAATAAATGTCCGTTATTTTGCACCTGCTGCCAGCAGGTGGCAACATGAGATAGGCAAGTTGTGAGTGCAATAATTCAAATAATAATTTAATTTTTAAAAAAATCTACTATTTTAAAGTGAAAAAAGACAGATTCCATCCAAATCTTGCAAAACTACAGTAGATCCCGCTTAAGAAATCGAATCTAATGGCGTCAAATGTAATTTTTCCGTTTAATAACTTTTCCCCGCTTAAGAAATACGAAAACTGGTCCCTTAAAAAACTAAATTATGGTGTTAGAGAAAAACAACCAAAATGTATGATTCTGAGACGAGTATATTGCACAATCACCAGCAATTTAGCTATCAATGATAAGAAAAGAACAACTAACTTTCGATTACTTGAATCTTATTTAATTCCAATAGATTTGTGACGATCCCTTCAGGAAATATGGGCATCTATGACCCCACTGAAATCCATAACCGGGGAATGTTAAAAAGCCATATGAAAGAATCGATGATTAAACTTGGCTATTATCTCATCTTTTTCTTTATTTATTTATACTGGTACGTAATTTTTATCTTTTGCATTACATAGAAGTATACCATAATCATTAACACATTTCTCACCTTCAATTATTTTAGCATGATAGTCTCATTATTAACAAAGGAGGCAAATCCACCGGCATTCGCCGGTGCAGTCGAAGACACTGAATTCTAGATTTGTCCATAAGTTCAACTAAAGTTGCCAATTTTACATTATCTTTTGGCACGCTACTCGAACAAATTTTCATATTTGATGAAAAATGTTTTGTTTTTTTATTAAAACGCTTAGCAATAATGATACAGATTTCGGTGCTTAAACTGGAACAGACGTATGCATGGAATATGCTTTTCTATTCTACTGTATAAAATTGTGTTTTTGAGATATTCCTGTTGATTCTTCTGTCGTTTCCTAATTATTCTTAATCTGGTTCATCACCCCCTGGTGGTATATGATTATTTAGCATTGCGGTTTTAAAAAAGCAGCATCTTTTTACTTCAATACCTCCCTTTATTTTGGTCTCAATGCATGTCTATGTTTACATGTTGCCATGCTTTTCTGGGATATCGTTTTTTTGAAAATTAGTAATTTGGTTATTATGTCAATTGACTTCATCATGTGCTGGCTGCTAGGCTATTTAATTGCATTTCATATTGGCTTCAATTGTTGTTTAAATTTCAAATCATTCTTCAACATTTACTAAAATTATAATAAATTTCCAAAAGTTGGCCAATTTTCTGCCATAAGGTATGACGACTTTTTTTCCAATAATGTCTACAAAATCGTTTTCTAAATATTATCCTTTCTCTTTTAAATTTATGACTTAACTTTGAAGCTCATGGGCTATATTAAAATCTTTTGCAGCTAATGACTTGACAAAGACTTGTTGCATTTTCAACTTTTTCTCATTTTCCAGCAAGCTCTTATAACATCTGTACAACTCATGACGCTTTGCACAAAAATAAACAATTAAGCTGCTAGATTAGAAAACGCAGCTTTAGGTAGATTTTTGTAATCAATAGTTAAATGGGAAGTATTCAAATTGTTTATCGAAAAGCAATTTTTATAGTGACAGACACCTCAAATATACCCCAGATATTTAAACGTTTTGCCATTTTTGGCAATTAAGTCTCTGGAATGTTGTGATAAATCTTTTTCAAAGTGTACCTTGCTTAAAAGTTATGTATATCCATTTATCTGCTAATTGGGGCCACCCTCTCAAAAATAACTTCTTTTTTTTTGCCTGAATACTCTACCAGAATTTGGCTAAATATGAAGACATTTCCAAGTTTTGTACTGCTTTTATTATTTTTTTTTTAAAAAACATTACCTTAGCTCTAGTCCATAATAAGACCAATGAAACTTGCTCACTAGAAATTGAATCTAACAACAACTGTCATAAAAGTTAAATTTAAAATTAAAGGAAGTACATTTTCTGTTCTGAACTGGTAAGAAAAAAAAAACATCTTGCAAATACATTTGCGAACAGTTTTTGTATTGTGAAGTGGAAACGGTAATCTCAGTATACCAAAGTAAATTTCTTACACCAATCTGAACTATTCCCAGATTTATATTTGCATTGGTCTATTTATACACACCATTGCAAATAACATATGCATGTACGTTTACAATATGCTTGACCAAACTTGATTAAAAATGTGATTATCATTTTGATCGTTAGCAGTTTTACATGTTCCTTTTTCTTATTTGATTGGTTATTCGGATTATACTTTGCAATGTTCAGATCTTCCAAAAACTAGCTGGTCGTCAGCTATATACTTGTGCAGAGGAGGCTCGTGTTTAGGCACTGGAACTGCAGCACCCCCAATCACGGGATATCCAGTTTTTTCTTTAACTCTTTCTAATTTAATTTATTCTTAATCTATTCTTTAATGTATTTAATTAACTCTTTAGCCATCCCCCAGTTAATGAAAACAGATTTTAAAATTTTTGTATGCCACTGTGCATTTCACAGCCCTAGCGGAGCGGTGTTTCACTGTTGCGCGCATGCCCACATAGGAAGCTGCACGCCAGGTTGCAAGGGAGAGAGAGCACTGTCGCTCCCTCAGACATGACTGGCATGCTTCACAGCATTACTCCGCAGCACCCCCACTTATTTTTTCTACGAGCCGCCGCTGTACTTGAGTGAAGAAACAGAATTTGTGTCCATTATTTATGATTAAATCTATGAAAGATTAATTTCAAATTTAACTTATCACATCTATTTATTAAACGAAAATAACATGCACATTATCACAAAATATGTCAATCTAAAAATATTTTCATTTTTTCTTGAATAAATTGCAAAGGCGGTGGTCAAGATGGTTGTGTGCTTGCCTCTGGATCCTAAGGTGCGAGGTTTGCTCCCTGGTAGATATCGGTGGTAATTTTTTGAATGGGAAAAATCCCGTAAGTAACATTTCTTTTAGATAAGAGTTTAAGGTACTTACGTATTATCCTAGACTACTTCAACCGACTGCTCCTATCCTAGCCTAGTAGCCTAGCATAACCTAACCTAACCTAACCTAACCTTGCATTATAATAGGTTAAGGCCTAGCCTAACCTAACCTAACCTA
>JAQGBW010005196.1:0-12412 GCA_034698625.1 Julus scanicus
AATAAACAAGTTTAAGAACGTTACTCGCTCGTCTTTTACATCAATTAGCAATAATTATCCTAATCTTACACTAGGATACATTGTATACAAATAGTAATGGCATGCTTATAAGCTACAATTTTAGCTTTTTACGAGAAACCTCCATTTAATCGCCTCGATTTAAACACCATTTTAATAGCGGAACAATTTATAACAATATTCGTAAAGTTTAATTCAAAATTCCGACAAAAAAAAATTGTTGCATTTCACGTACTCTGAGGTTTGGCAAACACTGCTAACACGAGTGTTAGCAGTGATTGCCTTATTCCAGGGTGAATTAGAATTTCGCATAACAACGAGTCAATACAGCATGAAAACAGATTATTTCCACCAAATTAATGGAAGAAGAATTTCTAAATGTAATCGTGAAGCATCATTGAGCATTCCGACGAAAAAAAATTAAATGTGTATTTGCTTCATTACACGTCTCCTGTCGTTCGGCAAACACTGTTAACATGGGTGTTAGCAGTGATTGCCATGTTTCCGGGTGAATGGGAATTCCATATAATGAGCGAAGTATCATCTATTTTGTAGGGAAATCTCATGGGTTTTTAGATATTTCGTGGCTTTACAGAAGACAGCTGTGTTTAACTGCTTTTTGAGCTAACCCTTCCCAGACGTAGTACTTATTCCGGTTATAAAACGAAGGCAGTAAAACTCAACTTTTCAAGATTTTGTTGGCATTTTCTGCAAATTTTCCAAATCGGTGAGTTTATCTACAAACCAATATCCGTCGTCTGAATTTTAAATAAACGAATTTTGTTTTCTTTGTAGACAATATAAACATTTATATAGGAACAAAATCACAACCTTAATCTTATACCAAATATTGAGCATTTTACTACAATGCAGAAATTTAAGTCTGGCATTGATTTCTAAATTTTAAAATTGTAAATATGGAATTTATTAAAAATCCTAAACGCTGACATCAAACGTAATTTAACCAATCTTTACACAACATTTATACAACTTATATATCAAAAATCACAAGCTTTAAACTGATAAAAATACACCTATACCTCGCTATACGGCCGCTCTTTATACAGCCTTTTTTAATTATGGCACTTTTTCCGTTTACGGCCCGCAATGTTTCGTTATAACGGCCAAAAAATGCTGTTATTAAAGAAAATGGCCAAAAAATATGATAAATTACCCCAATTTGCACAAACAAGGTAGGATTTGGCTAACAAAAACAACTTATGGGCTTCAGTTTGTTTAAGAAGGGAAAAAAATCAAAATCAAAATGTAAAAATAATTGATTCGTAGTATGGTTTTTTCGCTTTACGTTTTAACTACAATGCCGAAATTTAAGCCTGGCATTGATTTCTAAATTTTAAAATTGTAAATATGGAATTTATTAAAAATCCTAAACGCTGACATCAAACGTAATTTAACCAATATTTACACAACATATCTAAATATTTGCCCAACACTGACAATTTCCTTTCAACACAAACATTATATACTTTTCCATTATCCAATTTAACTTGTTAGAGAAACTTTGAAGCTGCTTTATTTCTTCTAAACAAGACAATCTCCCTTTTAAGCTTCTCTTTAAAGACAAATCCAGGATGAGAACTAAGTTGAGCATGCATGATATAAACAGCTGTTTTATAGGATGACAGAAGAGTGCCAAATGAACAATCTGTATATATCCTTATTATCACGCCGAGAGTGATGCAGTATGTTAAGACTAACAACTTCACTTCCGCGTCTGCTGCTTCCATTATTTTCTATTGTTTATTCCGCGTAAAAGTAAACAGTCATAAATAAGGATTGTGTGATGTCGCGCTCACTTAGCTACATCGCTGAATTATGTAGTGTCATAGAAGTAAAGCATTGATTTTGGGAAAAGTTCACGGAATGTTGTGCTTATTCATGCCGTCTTGCAGAAGTAATAGGAAAAACTCATGGTCTTACAAACAATAGATGAAGTTGCATGCTAAGTAAATCTCCGCAGATTTCAAGTACGTTATTATCCTTGCACAGACACACGGGCCTAGATTAAGTCCCCATGGGCCCGGAACTGAATACGTTCGAGTAATAAGGATGCTTGTCTTTCAAAATAGGCAAAACACAAGCATTCTTTAGTGTTATTTGCAATGCAAGCGAGCTTATAAGATCAATAGCTAAGCTACATGTGAACCCAATTCGCTACAAAACAGCACGTCTTAAAAACACTTTTTTAGCATATCACGATAGCCTTCAGGCACTTCTTACTTAATGATATGAATATGCAAATGCATGTGTAGTAGTGGTATTGTGGATTGTGGCCATAAAAAATAAGGATTTGAATACATAAAAAATGTGTTTCAAATTCTGGCTAGTTTCAACATTTTTTTTATTTTCAAACAAACAGGATTAAGCTACAAATTGGTAATGGGGTTGTTATTACTCTGAAACATAGAATATGATGTAAATGATGAACAATGCCTTTTAACAACGTTTTGGAGTCTACTGTGTATTTTGGAAATTGCATATATACAAACATACATATGGGCATATCAGAAATTATGCATATATGGACATCCATATATTCCATATACTAGTTTATTCCAGTATTTAAATCTACATGTGATATTAATACAGTACATATACATTGAGATACATGAGTAGTACATGTATGGTCATACATGTTTTTCAGACATATGAACATACTATCATACATGTGCATACTGTTCATGAGACAAAATATGACACAGAATTTTCGGATATATATTTTGATATAGTATCTAGCTTCCTGTAGATTTTCGTTATATCATATGATTCTGTTGGTCTCAATTTTGTCTAAGTCTGTGTCTTTAGGTTAAATCATTAAAAAAAATAAATAAAAAAATGAACATAGTTTCAAAAAGAAGAATCTTCTAGCTAACAAACCGCCATTAAAGTAGACAGTATCCCATTTTGTGTTTTACAGCTATTTTATGTTAGCTATTTACATAAAGACAATATGGCGTTCGCGCAATTAATACATGCAACAAAAAAAAGGGTTTTATCACATAGACGAAATATTTCTCTATTCGCTTGTCACAACCACTAAAGCCATCAAATCGATGACTTCATTATAAAAAAATTATAGGAATATTTAAAAGCCTCTCTTATCTGCATCATGCAAAAAAATGTCACTTAAAAGCACCCTTGATAATTAATGCTAACTCGTGGCACCAAAGCTCTATGAATATCAAGCAGTTTTTCACTTCAATCCATATACTTAAAGAATACTTGAAAGAAGAAGGGCTGTTTAATTAAATTAGATCAATGTCGTCGAGAATCTCAGTATTGTACATTCTGCAAACTCATTCGGAACGTTGAAAACGGAAATCCTCTGCCGTCAACTCACAGAGTCCTCCTGGCAGACTGTAATCAGCGTTGATTTCTTAGCAAATATTTGCAAATCAAATAAAAAGCACTTTTACTTGCGGAACTGCAGTGTAGGGAGTCTGGGATTATTTGAGAAAGAACAGTCTAAACAACCAATAATGGATATGATGTGAAATGGCAATGTGGATCCAAGATGCCAAATAGAGGCTTGTCAAACTACAGAACATGAACAATGAAATTTTGATGTATCCATGCCAGGTAATTTCAGCGTATGCAAAACAGCTGAAACCATGACAACCTTCATGACAGCGGTTAAAAGGAAATTTTCATTAAGTCTTGAAAGGTCTGAATCCTATAAATGGATAAAACTTAACGGCCGATTAACTATGTGGCCGTGATACAACCCACTAAAAATCAGATCTCTTATTTTAAAAGAAAGGGGTTAACCAAAGGGCCAAAATCAACTGATGGCAATCCTCGAAAAATTAGTTTTTAACTGTATATATGTATATATATATATATAGTATACATATTTATGTTATAAATGTTTCTATGAAACACTACTTCCACACAAGGAATTCCTCCATGCTTTTTCTACAAATCACTGGCCTATTTCAAGCTTACTAAACTGTTATACACTAGTACCATAAATCTTAAATATGAATTGCATGAATGTGCCTTCCGACACAGACAAATAATCCCTCAGGGCTTTTTTGTGTGCCAAGAATGGCAAGTTTGCATATTTTGCCTACTTTTACTGGTCGCTACTTGGTAATAAAGTTAAGCAATACAAAAGCTTTAAGATGCACAATCTTGACAGTATACATCATATACTGGAACATTTCCAGAAACTATACCATTAGGATTTGTGACCCAAAAAAATTTGATTACATCTCTGGGTGGAATGATATCCAAGTGGTGGAATCATATGCAAATACATCGGAAAAATCTTTTATTACCTTTGTTTTTCACTTTTGTATGGTATAGATAAAATATACTGCCCAAGGACCTTTGACGGATGGAGCTGTTGGAATGATACTCCAGCGGGTGAAATCGCAAATGTTTCCTGTCCAGCATTCATAGTAGGCTTTGATCCGAAAAGTAAGTTTCTCCATCTTTTCATACTGCAGTATAATATCAGTTTAAAATAGCATCTTTTAAAAAATCCTCCCTCAGGGAATTATGTATTGACACGATTTTGGGTAAAATACAGGCAAAGGAAAACCGCTTATGTCGTTTAATGTAAAACACAATGAAATTCCAAATAATTTATGACAACATTACCATCGTGATAGCAACTTTAAAATGGTTAATTTTACATAAACAGGGTGAACAAAAGTCTGTTTAAACTCAATATGAACTGTAAAGTAAAATAACGATGGATTCAGAATCTCCTTTTTAAATATTTACAAAATATATCAGTTAATCAATACACAACATGTGTTGAGTCTAGGATCATTTTAATAAAGCCTTAAATTAAATATTTAATAGCTCTTAGGATGGAAAAATTATGTGTGGATATAAAATTAGGAAAATCCCATGTATGGACTAACAAACATTTCTGTATACACATACAGAACCTATATATACCCATTTAACGCTTTTTTTCTATACATGATCATATCTTTCAAAGTATGGCTATCTATGTTCATATATGTCCAAAAATCTCTATACATGACCACTTTCTGTTACGCCCATATATGCACATGTATCATTTCTGTATTTCAACATATGAGATATACGAAATTAAAAACTTTTAGCAAATAATCTTAGTCCATGTTTTAATAATACTAGTTTCGTCATTGTACTATTCAATCATTCCACAAAAACAACTTTTTTTAAATTATCATATGTATTATCATATATGTATATCAAATAATCATATGAGATATACGAAATTAAAAACTTTAGCAAATAACCTTAGTCCATGTTTTAATAATACTAGTTTCGTCATGGTACCATTCAATCATTCCACAAAAACAACTTTTTTTAAATTATCATATGTATTATCATATATGTATATCAAATTATCATATGTACACACGGTATAGCGCCTGCACCAAATAATTCAAAATCACAGCAGACAATTTCAATAAGCGTGAATCAATAAAAATGCATTTGAACCACATTAGAAATACTATAAGTAAAATTTCCATTTTTTTTTACAATCTAACAACATTGTTGAAAACTGAAACTTTCAGGGATGGCCTTTAAAAACTGTCTGGAAAACGGGACGTGGTTTAAACATCCACTAACCAACGTAACCTGGTCGAACTACACGACCTGCGTTGATTTAGAAGATTTAGCAGTAAGTGTTATGTATCCATTATTACAAGTTATTGTTTACTATATACTTATGCTAGCTCTATGGCACAACATCACGTTTTGCCTAACCAGATAAAACGAAATAGACATCTTGAGAATTAATAGCAATATGTGTTTAAAATTCAAAACTGATATTTCCATAATGTATGTTTTGACAGTTACGTCGTACGATAAATCGAGTTAACATCATCGGTTATTCCATTTCACTGATCGCCTTGATGATATCTATTTGCATATTCTTCAGTTTCAGGTAGGTTATTGTGTATGCTCAATCACTAAATTTATAAACCATTAGATTAAAATCAAAATAAGCTATAATGAAACATGATACTAAGAAAGACGTAACGTTTGCAATTATGGCCTTATGACATCATTAAGCATGTCACAGAAGACTATGACCTATAATTGATTTGTCTAACGTTTCAAAAAGGTAACTCAAACCATTAAATGTTTACAAACTGTTGAAATAAGAGCTTGGCTGACAACAGAAAATTGCTCAGGTTAATTTAATGATGCCATCAAGTATATAAAAACACGAAACAAGAAACATCTGTCTCAAATTCAAATTTAACATATTGCTTACATTTCTTTCCAGATCATTAAAATGTATTCGAATAAAAATCCACGAAAATCTTTTCATCTCATTCATAATAAACAATGGCATTTGGATCATTTGGTATGCTGTAATGGAGAGCCCAGAGGTTCTCCTGGAAAATAAGGTAAGAATAACTAACTAACATTCTGTCTCTAGCACATAATACATCTAATTATGCAATCTTAGAAAACTATTTCAAGATAAGAGTAAACACCCATGAGTCAGACAAAATTTACTATAAAAGGGCTAAAAATTATAAAAAGCTATATAGAGAAAATATATTTAAAAATATTATGAACCCATGTTCCAGAAACATTGTTAATTATTGCTTAGAATTTACTCCTTCAACTTCAGCATCCATATCACGTACAATTGAGGTTTTCTAATTATCATGAATTCACGCTTTTGAACATAGGCTTTAGTAAGCTTTGGGAATCAAATACAACATCAAAACAAACGCACTTATTTTATTTTTAAATCTCTCTGCATATTGTTTTTACATTCATAATGTGAAAATCACCAAACAAATAATGCCTTTGTCACGACCAAGCATCATTTACAGCCTAAAATGTGCATTCACTTATATTGCGTATTAATGCTGGAAAAGTGAAGCTTTATTGAAAAGTTGCAGAAACAACTTGAAATATCTTTCGGAAACACTAATAATAATAGATAGTATGAGCTTAATGTATGCTAGTCTTGAAAAAGTGCAAAGAACTACAAGACAACATCAAAACAAACGCACTTATTTTATTTTTTAAATCTCCCTGCATATTGTTTTTAGATTTAGAATGTGAAAATTACCATATTGCCTTTGTCACGATCAAGCATCATTTATAGCCTAAAATGTGCAATCACTTATATTGCGTATTAATGGTGGAAAAGTGAAGCATTATTGAAAAGTAGCAGAAACAACTTGAAATATCTTTTCATAATAATGGATAGTAGTATCTGATCTTTATGTATGCTAGTCAATGCCATGCTATAGCCTTGAAAAAAGTGCAAAGAACTACAATACATTATTAAAGACAATTAGTAGAAATTTTCCAAAGGGCTTTATTTATTAAAAGAAAGAAACTTTTTCCTGTATTTCAGCCTGGTTGTCAGATTCTCCATGTCATCCTCCAACATTTTCTAGTATGCAATTACTTCTGGATGTTTTGTGAAGGATTGTATCTCCACACTATTCTAGTGATAGCCTTCGTTGACAAACAGAGTATAATGAAGTGGCTCTACGTTATAGGTTGGGGTAAGTAAGCATTAACTAGTGTTAAGTGCATCCTAGCTCATTCAAGTACTTAAACACGTCATTTCGTCCAATGGTGCCCTAACAGTGTTTTTCAGCGACATTAAAAGTGTGAACTGGAAAAGTTACACAATTAACCCATTGCCAAATGCGTCACAAACGAAACTGTGATTAAGTTGCTTCGTGAATCCGATTAATACGGACCACGGTGGGGGGTCTGTTTCCATCATGAAATACCAATCCAGCAAGTAGTGATCAATTTCGACAGCATTTTTGGCCATTAAATGCAACAATGCATCAACAGTGCCGTCCTTCAGAGAACATGTTCCCAATTAGTGGGATATGAATTCAAAATGCTTAAGCCCGAAGGCCTTTGAGACACGAAAATGATAATCAAGAAATTACTCAGTTTCATGCTGAAATCCATAAAACTTTAACTTAATTAACCTAAGCCAGTTTGCGAGGAAATTGCGCAGTCATGAAGATATGGGCGCCATCCAATGCAATTAATCACCATAGGCGCCCAAACGACAAGTTTACACTATTACCCAATGGGGCACTTCCATTTCAATATCTGCGTGATAAAACATAAAAAGGTGTATTACAGTGCAGTATTTCCTATTTTTTCAAATAAAGTGCAAGTATTCTACATAGGGATATACCTAGTGTGAGCTCAACTCTTTTAAAAGTTTTAATTGCATGCCTCAAAGATTAAGAAAACACATTTGCTGTGTTGCTTCTATTAATGGAAAAGCAGATTTAATTAAATTATAATTTAAGGAAGCATGTACAATTCATGAAACACAGAATAAAAGATTTGAATTAACGAGTTAAAAATGACCTAACCATCATTTTGCAAGACATTCACGTTTCCAAGAATATTACCCTTCCCCTTAGACGTCCTTCATTTTTCTTAATAGTAAGGTGTCCAGAAAATTTGTTGGAACATACAAAGGCCCATCCTATAAATTTCCAAGCCCCCGTCCCGCTGCCAATTCCACGACATTTTTCCAGATGTTTTTGACTAACGGAAATTTCCTGACCTAGAAAGGAAATCCCAGCATAAAATTGGTGTTTAATACAAATTAGGACATAATTCCTGACTTTCCCAAGATTTTAAAAATTCGAGTACATTTGGGACTGGTGAAACATTTCTTCCAGTGTGATCACTGACGTCTCAAATAAACAGAAAATCCAAAAACTGAAAAAATACCATCATTAGTGGACTTCCATAATGGCTTTCCCCCCTATCCCCCCTATCCCCCCTATCCCCCTTCCAAGACTCCAACTTTTAACGAAAATATCGTGTCCATATACACATAACTATCACAGAATGTTTCGAGAAGGTGTTCAGCTATTATAAATTATTCAAGTTTTTAAATGAACAACATGTTAATTTGTCATTACTATTAATTAATTAATAATTATACATCTCGCATAACACGTATTATTATAGAATACAGAACTGCTTAAATACGTTTTATATGTACAGTTGCAAGTGTATAGTGGAAGTGGTGTATATTTTACTGAAACAGTTGCAATATCAGCCAAGTTAAGGAAAAACCATTTTTAAATTTTTAATAAAATTTGATATTGGCAAGGCAATTTTAAGAGGTTGAGAACCTCCATAGCGAGGCAATGATTCAAATTTAACGCAAATACAGTCCAAGCAACTCAGGATACGTTCCATGTTAAGCATGAATTATGTATGGTTACTCGATCTAGCTATGAATAACTGTTAAATAGATGTTCAAACTTGTTCAATAAAGGCACAAATAGGATTTTTTAAAAATAAAAACGCACATTTTGGAGGCCTGTTTATGTTAAAGTGTCTTCAATATATAGCCATGCATATATCTCGTATTAAATAAAGTACATGGTTAAATCTAAAAAATAACCTTCTAGAAGAAATTACCTAACATTTTGGTTTTTTTCAGGTGTGCCAATCTTATTAACTATCATATATGCCAGCGTTAGAAGTTCATATCCGAGTGAGACAGTCCAGTAAGTGGAAATAGTTGGTTTTCTTTGGGGCTTTTTTTTTTGTTAACTTTTTGCTATTTTTACTTAATCTTCAATATATACCTTATCAAAGCATAATTTATCAACCTGGGTGGAAAACTTAAATATGTGATATGCATGTAAATAGATAATGTATATTTGGGAAAGGGCATACATGGATAAATCAGGAACTAGGAAATGCCATATATGGATATACCAGAAATTGGCTATACAGCATACACTTATATATGGCATGATTACCCATTAATGATTAATTTTCCACATATCAGAAGTTGGCATACTTGTTCATAAATGGTCAAACATCCGAATCATGGATCATGTATGTTCATATCTGAATCATTGCCATACGTGTTCACTTTCTGTTATGTCTATATAACATACAGTACACTGCAAAACAAAACCTGATAAGCCCTCTAAACTAATAACCCATCTAAACTGACAACCCTTATAAACTAATAACTGCTTTATATTTTAATATTTATTAGACTTCATATTTAAAACTGTTACGAGTTAGAAACATGGTTAACAAAAATTTAAACTATTTTATGTTTTTTTCTATTTTCACATGATGCTAGACAGTAGATTCATGTCATTGCTTACTTCCTTTTGTTGATAACTCAAGAAATGTCTGGAATGGTCTTCTATAAGGACATCAACTAAATCTAATAGGTTGTCCAGCAGAGAATGACTATAGTCCCTTGGGCAAGGCATTTCTTATCTATTAGCTTGCAGAGCTTATGTCTATTCGGCAATTTCAGCTACAAATATTTGACTTCCTCTCATTTCCAAGCAAGCAGACTCTGCCATCCGTTTACCCATTCGAATATCCAAACCAATTCTGATTTTATTAGTTAATTTCTAGCCAAATAAACACTACAATGAATGGCACATAACGTTATGAAATTCAAAGCTTCCATAGGCTTAATTAAAGATCAATATTTTCACTTACAAGAATGTTATAACAAGATAAGCATGTGATAAAATAAGCACTTAGTTAACGTGTTCTTATTACTTAAAAATTAA
Organism: Julus scanicus; assembly: GCA_034698625.1. Classification (NCBI taxonomy): domain Eukaryota; kingdom Metazoa; phylum Arthropoda; class Diplopoda; order Julida; family Julidae; genus Julus; species Julus scanicus. The sequence continues at coordinate 10,572 of JAQGBW010005196.1, forward strand.
CAAGAGTGCCTTTTAATGATCATATTTCAATCTTAAAAATACATTTATATATTACAGCAGTATTATAATCTACAGCCTTTGATGCTAAATATTTTCATAACTTACCTCAATTGTTTAAACATTTTAAAACCACATTCTTTTAAACGGCATCTGTGAACGTTTAAGGACGTGAACGTCCTTATATTGTTGCTAGTTTAGCCCATGTATGGAGTCAATTTCAAATCTGGCATTGTTTGTTTCAATAAGGAAAAATCGATTAGTTATGAAAACGAGACGTACAAATTTCCCTCTCTCTGGAATATTATGTGTCCAGGGACTTTTTTCTTTGTTTTTCTGTTTTTTGAACTAGCATAAATGATTTAAGTGAAACATAAATTCTTGTAATCCCCTTTCCTGCTCTATTCAAACAAGAGATGAGTTACTATATTCCCAACCAGGGAGTCCTTTAAATATCCTGAATAATATCAGAAGCGCTTTATTATATCTTTCGGCAGTGTGCACCAACAATATTATGTTAGATCTTATACTCCACTTTATTGTTTATAAAAGCCTTTAAGAAAGTATCACATGTTTTTATCATAAGTCTTTTAATCATAATGTCAATGTCCCCTGATAAGAAAACCCTCATGAAATAAATCTTAGAGAAATTTTTGTTCAGTTTTCGGTCTTAAACCCTAGCTATTTTTAACAAAAATTGTATCTCAAGTTTTAATATTAAGGTCTTAAGCCAGAATGCCAATTGCCAATCTCTCATGATATGACAAACCTCATGACATTTAATCTTAAGATTGTTTTCTATCAGTTTTTTAAAGGTCTTTCGTAAGATTGAAATTTGATGAAAATTGAATAGCATTTAAATTTAATAGCAAGGTCTTAAAATAAAATAATAAAGTCAATTTCATGTGATAGTAGGTATTAACTACTGGTATTGCTTAGTTTCGTGATTTTAGTATCTAGACATACAGAAATCATCTTTAATTTTCTTACATGTAAGAATTCCCAACGTGTCTGGTTGTATTATATTAATTAAACGTCTTTTTGAATTTATGAAAATAGTTGTCTACACATGTATCGAAGTTACATTCACCCTTTTTAGAATTGCTTACTAAAATTAATGTCTTGGGATTTCTAGCTGCTGGATCAATGATAGTCCATTTGTCTGGATTTTAATTGCTCCTGTATGCGTATCCATGCTGGTAAGTAGGCGAATCCTCGAGGGATTAAATGTAAAATATTCATAATAAAATAGTCTAATGTTCAGAAATATTATAATAGCTATGGGTGTATCCCTTATTTCCTACAGGCCAATTTAATTTTCCTGATCCATATTGTCCAAGTACTTGTTACCAAGTTGAGGGCGGTGAAATCATCAGATACTGATCAAACAAGGTGAGTGTACGCTTACTCTTTTGAATTTTCAAGTTGCCCAAAGTAATTTGCTGTATTTGCATTGTTCATCAATTTGCAGAAAGGCTGTGAGGGCTACAATTATTTTAATTCCTCTTTTGGGCCTGCACTTGCTAATAACCCCATTCCGTCCTGAGCCTGGGGCAAAGGGTGAACAAATATATGGGATTATATCAGCCGTTGTAACATCGTTTCAGGTTAGGTGCACTCATGAATAACAATGAGCTATTCTATGGCCATCGTGAATAACATTTCTTAATTAACATTTTGCCATTTTCCTTACAGGGATTATGTGTTTCACTTCTGTTTTGCTTTTGCAATGGGGAGGTAAGCATTAAAGCATTATTCAGTGTTTGCAAGTACAGTGGTACCTCCCTTACCGGACACTCCCGAATAACGGAAACCTCTAAATAATGGACATTTTTACCAGTCCC
>JAQGBW010005197.1:0-12412 GCA_034698625.1 Julus scanicus
TCGTAGAAGACATCAGAAGACACTATCCGTTCCTGAAGACATCGGAAGAGGTCCTCGTAGAAGACATCAGAAGACACCATCCGTTCTTGAAGTCATCAGAAGACACTTTCCTTTCTCAATTTTAGCGAAAGGCACTTTCCCTTCATGGGGACATCAGAAGACACTTTCTATTTCTAAGGTCATCAAAAGATACTTTCTGTACCTGATGTCATTAGAAGATACCTTTCACTCCTGAGGACATTGGACGATATTTTCCGTTCCTGAAGTCATCGGAAGAAATTTCACATTCCTGAGTACATCAGACGAAGCATTCCATTCGCGAAGTCATCGAAAGACACCATTTCTGCTTTAGAGCTCAAAAAGCAAAAGCCATCAGTTCCCATTTCTCGTTCCAGGTCACTTCAAGCCACCGTGACACTGCGGTTGTCCATCACGGTCCTAGCGGTCATCTTTTCCTACGCAGCACTTGCAGAGCTGGTGTTCCCTCGTGTCATGTCAACCTACCAGTCGTGAATTGCATCTACATCGACAGCTGCGGCGCTTACATCTTGGCAGAAGCCCTTCGGAATACTTCCTCCTCTGGGTCACAGTTCAAAGTTCAGCTCGAACATAACGTTCTAGCCGATCTCCCATTATCCATCTTTGAGGGTTATCCCATCAAGGAGCTGCACATTCGCTACAGCATCCTTCTGGTGTTTCCTCCATCCTACTATTGAGGTCTTGACAGCAGACTTATCAAGCTAGACCTTTCTTACAACGGCATTAGTTTGGAGAGGAACCGAGGGGTTATTAGTTTGGAGACACGAACTTCAGTTGCCCGGAAACCAGATTTCTGGAATTGGTCATTTAACCTTCTCCAGGATGGACAAGTTGAGCACTCTGAACCTCGGAGACAACTGGCTGTCGACGCTTGCCAACAACACCTTCAACGACAGAGACATGCCCATCATCGCTAATGTCTGGCTACCATGTAAGTAAATGAGCACAGCGAGTCAGTACAATAATGGAATTGGAATTAACGGACCATCAAGAAAAAAAACTTAACTTGTCTGTTCCGCAGATAACATCTTTACGTGTGACTGCAAGCTGCAATAGCTGAAGGATCGGCTGACCAAACACGACATCCTCGACGACAGCCGCGGAACATGCGAGTCGCCACAATTTGCAACATTCAGCACATCCATCAGAGGTCAAAGTTTGTTGGGCAGCAGTGCTGTCCACCACCACAATGCCCTGGAGAAGGTCCAGGAAGTCCATGTCTAAAATTAATGACAAAACTGCGACAAGGTCTCTAAGAAACGGAAAGACAACATGTTATTCTGGAAAATTTAGTTCAGATTCCACCGGATACATTGCGGTTACTTGGTTTTTTGGGTTCTCTGCGGTTGAGTCAAAAATTAGGTTAAATGCGGATTCCGAAAGGTGGAGAATATTTCAGATTATTCAAAAGCAACAAAATGAGCAAAAATAATAGAATTAATTATCACTACATTAGAACTGAAGAAAGGCAGGTCTTTAGAAAGGGGCTGTTAATAACAAGGGCAGGACTATTTTTAAGCTAAAAAGATTACCTTGATAGGAAATGATAGTTACAAACGGTACAAAGGCAAAGCCAAGAAGAGCACTTCCATAAAATGCCTAGGGTCGGCCCTAGGCATTTTTCAATGCTATATATAGGTCCCTGATCAATTAAGCTTATTTATGCTTAAATAGTTTAAATTTAAGGTTATGCCCCTTAATTGTATGGCAGACGCTAGGCATGTTCCAAATCTACAGTGCACTGATCATTCACTCCACTTAATTCTGGCAGTTCTACAAATTTTTTGGCAAAGTTTCGTTGGTCATTTTTTGGTCTGTAAAATGACCAATAAATGATGTCCTTGGTCCGTACAAGATATAGAACCATTCGATCGTGGAGATAATTTCCAGGATAGTCGAAGAAAGCTTGTCTTAAGGATGTACAGAAACTGGTTATATACTGCTTGAACACCTAGACACTACTATAATGATATGCAAACATTTAGTTCCTCAGGTGGGTATCCACCAAAAGAAACGTACCACACAACAAAACATCCACAACAAACATACACTTACAAACATTGATGTGTCCAGAAGTGTTTGCGAACAATGTGGGGAAAACAGAAGTTTTTCCCCCACATTTTAATCAGTGATTTTAATGTTTTTAAATGTGTCGTAGCGATCGCACGAGAGGCGGTCCGGATCGAAAGAATTTGCCACACGTTTGGAAAAACATGCTGAAAACAACGTTTCAGTGTTTTTTGTGTATGTTTGATGTTGATGTTTATATTTCTTTTGGTGGATACGTAGCTTTAGGGTGCTTCCATACTTTTTTTGCTGTTCTATGTTCATCTTTTCTACTTCTTGCATATTTGTATTATTTAAAACCATGTTTTACGTTACACTGGCAAAACCTATCACAAAAGGTACGTATTACAATGAGATTGACATTTATTTGCAAATTATTTAACCATTAAACATAAAAATATGGGGTGCTTCCATACTTTTTTTGTCCACCGTACAATAGTTGATCAGTGGGCTCACGAGCAACATGTTGAGGTCCCTCCAGCCGCCGTAAGAGTGACCCATGGCCTCATGCTTAGACTTTGTTGCCTCGCGCTCGGTGTGACCCAAGCCAGAGAGCCGCGAGCATCGCAGTAACTCTCTCTTAGCGCTGGTTTTGGTCACCTGCTAATTTAGCGGTGTTACGCAGGATCGCTTCTAAGAAAAGCAACATTCGACGATCACCGAATTCTTCGATGAGCTTGTTAAACGCTCCCCAATTTGACGCGGTACTTGCTTTTTACTGTCCGGAGTTTGTATTTTCTTTAGCGTTAATATAGAGGACGAATATATTGTTCGAGTACTCACCGAGTGGTCCTTAACGATGACATTGTGAAAGAAATCTTACATGCACGATAAATGACTGATATGCGCAAACTTGCAAAAATTACGCAATTACTAAACAGAATTTTGATAAACTTTGCATACGGTTTATTTGCATCATAATTCTCTATTTAGATGATTATTGATTCGATGAGTGATTTTATTTCAACAACGGTCACTTTCACGGTTAGTCTTTATGCACCATTGAGAATTAACGTAATGCTGCACCGGACACTGGGGACCAAACTATTTCTTACATCTGACCAAACCACCTCGATTCATTTTTTTCGAAGGTATTACAAACTAAAAATGATTAATCGTCGACGAGTAGGTGCTTATGGCGAAGCCTTAGAACTGTGTTAAAATTATTTCAGTGATAGAACAATGCAAATTCTTTGAGACCCCAAAACTAAAATTTATACACATATGAGAGGTGTTATCCAGAGTTCATATCCCTCGTCCATTCTTTTATACTGTCGTCACTGCTGACCATCTGACTCTGCCCTATACTAATACCGTCTACTCTTATGTAGAGGATAACTTTATAGTAAGGGCTACGACACAAAGTAATTTGCCACAAGCGTTGCTCGATATGAGATCTGACCTAGGTAACAGCGGCAGTGAAACCATGAAAGTCCTAGGAGAAGTATTCGACTAAGTTCCAGTTTACTCATCATATAAAATTACTTACTAGTAAAATTAATCAAATGATATATCTACTCAAACGACTACGACGCATCCTGACAACTGAAAAGATGTGTACCATCATAAACATGAAAATTATTCCCATACTGACCTACGGCAGCATTAATTGGACATGTGTATCAGGTCATGTAAACACTGGATTAGCATCAATCTTCTAGTTGGAGTATAAAGTTGATATTCCACCATTAAAAAGAAGTGGTGAAAATACCCTATTCAAAGAAGAAAATAAGCCCTACCTTTCTAGCACGTATTCAACTCCATTTTGTGCCCTCTAGAGGTGCTGTACTTTTAAACTTCTAGTTGAGTTTCGACAATGTTGCGACAATTATTCGGATTACGGCTAGCGAACAATCTATAGACGTAAAGAAAATTTTGGTATTAAAATGGACAGAAGAATTTCAGCTCCTTTTTTATTTTGTGTTAAAAGTGTTCTACAATTATGACATTGATATTAAATAGGGAACTAAAGCCTTTCGTTGCGGAGGATTCAGCATCACAAATTTACAGAAAAAAGCACACATCGTACACGAGAATTTGCATCGTCAAAAGCTGATCGAGGTTTAATCGAGTCGGGGAAACGGATTAATCAAATGTTTTAAGGAGCTCCCGATTAATATAAAGCGAGGCAGCTGTCGTCAATGGTTTTCGGTATTTGTTGGGAAGATGAGATTCAAACTTTGCTAATATTTTACCGTGAACCTAACCAGAGATCTAAAAAATTCCCATAAAACAGAACATGAGCATATTCCCTGTTGCGGTACCATTATTAGGAATGAGATTCATTTTTAATTTTTGTCCATAATGATGTTTTGAGTATTTCAGAGTTGTGAGATATAATAACGACAATGTCAGGTAGAGCCCTGACAAGTTATGGTAGTTGCGCAGCGTCCCGGAATGCTCGGTAACCGATTAAGGGGCGGGGGCTAGGTGTATACAATTCTAGCACGGCTTGCTCTTAAATCTTTTTCGTAAAATAATAATGAATGATGAGTACAATCGAGTATATATTCAAGAACTGAAAACAAGTGCCATTCAAATTGCTAATAAATTATGTACACAAACGTGCTAAAGTCCAAGAAAAAAAACTTAAGCAGGATAAGCCTACTAAGCATGACTAATGCCCAAAATGCAAACATCTTGTCACCGATGGCAACATTCTGCCGATAAAGGCTACCACTCTCGAACAACCGCGATGAATGTGGTTATTTTGGCCATGTTCTGCTGTCCGTACACGGTCAATTCTCGATGGCAATCGTGTCAGAAGTGAGTAAAACAACCAATTGCTGGCCACTTCTAGGGCCTAGCTAAGGGACAACCAGTTGGAGGGAAACAGCTGGGCATGGCTGAGGACAAGGGGTGGTAGCTTTTGGTTGGTAGGTTGGACAGCTCCAGTTAGGAGGTGACTGTGGTTAAGATGTGTATGTCCCAAACAAAGCGAGTATATAACAGCCGATTCATTCCCGGGTATGCCACACTGTTTCCACCTCGCCCCAAACGACAGCGAACGGGGGGGATCCGAGCCTTTGGACGACGAAGGCTTCTGGGTGTTCCTCTCACATGCCATGGTCAAGTTCAAGCCTTTAACGGGGCTCACCACTTTTCCACTCGCTTATTCCCTCGATCCTCCCAACTTACTAACCCTCCCTCCAGGGCCATTGCTCTTGTCCACCGTCTCTATCGTTAGTGCCCATGCTTCACATCCCAACATCCTGTCATTGCTATACACATTGTTACTTGTTACCTGTAAATATTTGACCTCATATTTTACCGCGCCATCATGACCACCTACTTTTCTACTCACTTATGTACTTGTTGCAACCCCCCAAAAACATTCAAATCATGAGCTTCTCCCTTGTTGGGAATAAACATTCAATAAAAAAATGGCTAGGGACCCAACGGAAGTGAACTACTTGGCCTCTGGTAGCAAAAGCAGAGACGTGCTCTAATGCCAAGGCATGGAGAGACAGTAGGAGAAAACAAACTGTTTATAGAGCTCTGAGAATCACTGCAAATGGTTGTATCTTCGATCATATTCTATCCTTAATTATGGTAAGCGCCTGGGGACAATGGCATACAGTCCGAAAATGAAGGTGGGAGGTGGTATAAAACTAGTCCCTAAAGTAAAAAGGCCAGCGCAAACAGAGCCATCGCGATTGGAACCATCTGTAAAAATAGAAGCTGAGGGCCTGACAATTATGGCGAGCTTTAGGGTTGGAGACTACAAACGAGGCCCAGGAACGAAGGGTCTCGGCACTACGAACGCAATCGTGGAATGACAAGCCCGCATCGACCGTGTACGATCGGCATTATAGGGTTCGAGAGTCGCGACGATACAATTAGCACGGGCTAAAACAAAAACAAAGGGTAATAAAAACATGAAAAACAGGTTAAAAACAGGACGATACGACGTGGAATTGAAATGATCACAGAAAGTTGCCTGTAAGATACATAATTAAAAACTACGTCTACTCAATGTATATAAGCTACGAATCTGTACAAAGTACAATTACAAACGAGTGCTTCGAACGGGAGGGTTCATCGGGATTTAATGAGAAAGCGAGCTTCTATTTAAGAATTAATACTCGGGCACAGGGCCGTTCGAGGCTTCCGGTCCACTATGGAAGACGCGGGAGTTTCCTCGATGCTCGTCCACGAGCAGACCGAAAGTGCCCCGAGCGATCCTTGGGTTGCGTTATGTGAAACCGGAACTGCCGAGGCGAGGAAAACGAATACTGGGGCAAAATAAAAATTGCGGTCAAATTTCCCCAAATTTTGAAGGATCTCGGGTTTAACTTGGCACGTATAAGAAACAAAAATAACAAAAAAAAATAATAAAAACAAAGACCATCGCAAAAAACAGCGACATATAACTTATAAGTTCCACGTGTGAGGGTGGTGGTTTAGAAAGTGCGCATTAAGTAAATGAGGCGGTGGGAGAGGAATCGGAGGAGGGAATTCCTAACTATTGTCACGAATTTCAGTTTGTTCTTTGGGAATTGTTTGTGTCGGGGTATGCGCTCGAACCGGCAAGAATTCCTTCTATACTGCACTTTCGGTGCCGTTTTCGGAACATGAAACACCTAAAATTGGTCCCTGTGCGATTTAAGACGTGGCTTGGCTTAAAGCTTTTTTTTTTTGCATTAATGTGACCATAAAGCGACTGTAAATTAATCTCGTTGTCTAAATTCGCAAAGGACCCACGCTACTCCACCTGGCGCTTCGAACGCATATCCCTCAGCGGGGGGCAACCGCAGCGCCCTTGGTGCAAAAATTCGGCGATGCGCTACCGTTACGCTACGCTGAGATCAGCCGGAACACGGTGTGATGGTTATAAGGCAGCAGTGACCCACACGATGAGCCTGGGGTTGACCAGGCTGCCTATCTCGCAGTTGACCGTATGCGTCTGCCCGTTGATGACGAAAAGGGCCTCGTCGGCGGGAGTGACCATGTAGTTGCCGAACACGCCGCTGCTGGTGATGGGCCGGTTCACGTTGCTCCACTGGGCCAGGGAAGCCGTCATGGCCCTGCCCACGCCGGTGATCATCTCCACCTTGCCGTCGCCGAGGTTCACGAACAGGATGTCCTCCTTGTCCACGGAGCTGGCGTACAGGTCGTAGCTGTGGCTCGTCTTCGAGGGGTAGAAGGTGATGTCGCTGATGTTCAGCGTGGTCTTTACGTCGAACAGAAACCTGAGGCCAGCTGGAACAACACACGGTCGTTCGTGTTAGTCGGGAGTTTGGAAACAATTACTCTCGGTAACGATAAAAGTTATTGCGTGCAGGTGCGAGATAACGAGACAAAAACAGACAGAGTGCCTGACGGGAATGTTTTTAAAAAGATCCACGGAGATGAGGCTTTAACCAACATCGAGATAGATAATCATTAGAAGCCCTTTGACCAAGTTAGACCAGTCGGAAGACCGGTGCACACATGCACCGCAAACTCCCGATCACGAGCGATTTTTCTCGACAAATTCGCTTATAAGCAACCGAGCGGGTGAAGATCGTACAAACAGCAAAAGTTCAAACGCCATGCAACCCGCGAACAGCCATACTCCAAAAGCCATGCACTCACCATTTTCAGAGGTTTCCTGAGCTATGATGGTGACGCTGTTGTTGCGACGGTCGATGGTCACGACGTGAAGACTGTCCGGAGAAGTGTGAGGAGTTCCCAAGATATGCGGTTTGTGAGCAAGCACGGAATCGGTCATGTAATCCAGAAGAACTTGGCCCGTCGGCCGACCCGTGATGGGTTCTATACACTCTATGACCACCAGTCCTCCTGCAAGGAAATCCAACAGTCAGCGCAAAAGGTCGATTATTTCGGATATGGTGAAAATTATAAGCGGGGGCACTCACCGATGGACGAAAATGCGACGCCTTTGGGAACGCAGTTGTAGGGTGTCAGGTCCACCGTCCGTACGTATTTCATGGCTGCCAAGTCCACCTTGTACATTCCCCTCTGATTGGTGTGCACGGCATAACCGTATCGGAATTTGTGTCCCGTGTCCTGGGCGTCGGGAACGAACAAGTCGCTGACCAAGTCGAAATGGCCGTCCACCGGTTCCGGATGAACGGTGTGATGCTTTTTCTTCTGACTCGAATCCCGTATGATCTGTATGGTCTTGGTGCCCTTGTCGTCCAGAGACCTCCAGCACAAAAGCCAAACCTGATCCAAATGAGGCACGTAGTGAAGCTCCACAGGAAACTTGTCGGTGACGACGACCTGGAAACGGAACGAGACGGTAAAAACTCTTACAAATCAAACGCGACACCGCCGTTTATTTGCAAAACCATCGGTCTCGACGCTTACATCGACCACGACCATTTGCACTTTGCTGATGATGAGAACGCGGTCCTTGTTAGGCTGCGAGGCGTAAATGTAGCGATCGGCGACGTTGATGGCCCTTCCCCAACTGCAGTTGACCCCTTTGTCCCCGCACACGTATTCCTGCGTTCCGGGGATGATGTCCGTTCCTTGGATCTGGTGGTACAGACGGCAGGTCGTGGGCTCGTACACCGAGATCCCCCAGTCGTGGAAGACGAAGAAACGAAGCTCTTCGGTGGGTGCGGCTGGAATTGCGAAAGAAAAGTAGCGTCGGTATTATCGTAAAGTGCCGAGTTGCGCTCGCATATCACTGTATTTGTGGTATGTCCGAAAAACATCAAAACGTTAAATAAACTAGTCTTTAAATACCAAGATAAATAAATAAAGAAAACCAACAACAACGCAGCAAAACGAAAACATAAACCAAAGAGAAAATTATAAAAAAAAGAACGACATTTACCATGTATAATATTCTTACTTGGTGTCGGATCGTCTTGCACCACCAAGGATGATATGTCACGGACCGTTCCGGCAGAGTTGCTGGCCACGCACATGTAAGCCCCGGTATCGCTATAGATGATTTTCTTAATGCTCAGCGCAGTTCCGTTACCTGGTTAAAGATCGTGAAAAACGACAGTAAATATCCTCCCCATACATGCCCTCAAGCCAGGAATAATTAATATATCAATCAGTCAACACGTATTAAGATGTTTACCAATGACGTAGTATTTCTGACTGAATATTTTCAACTCCTCGTCGTTCTTCAGCCACTGGACGGTGGGCAGAGGCACCCCGTTAGCCCGGCACTCGATGTTGGCATCCTCTCCCGGTTTACGCGACTGAATCTTCGGCATGACACGTACCTGAGGCATGGCTAAGAGGATATCAAGTTCAAAATTAGACGTTGTCTATAATTATCCAAAACTTCAAGACGTTATCTCTTACTTTCTACGTGTAAAAGATGAGTCTGGATGACGTCTTTGTTCCGCTGAGCGTGGCACGAATAATTTCCGGCATGGATAAGCTGAACTCGAGTCAAATACAAAGTACCGTCGACAAAAACCTGGAAATAACAGAAAAAAAGGTTTGTCTTATACATTCTCGCACGTGATTCTCCCGTTTTGAATATTGTAACACTCGGCTTTTAAATTTTTGAATGTTCAAGTTTTTGAATAATTGAATTTTCAAATTTGTGAATTGTCATAATTTACCTTGACGTCATCTTCGATGAGAGTGGACAAGTCCACTTCGTTTCTTCGCCACACGATTGGCGGAGGCGGCGTTCCCGTGACGTCGCACTTGATCTCCACGTTGTCTCCCACGTGAGCAATCACGTGATTGATTTCCAGAGCCTTGTCCAATGAGACCATCGAAACGCCTGCGAACCAAACAAACCACCGGATCAACACAAACCATACTTAACCTACAACGTAATTAACTGGAAAATACACCATATAAGTATGCGAGTTAAAGATAAAAACGGTATTGTTCTATGGTATATGTATTGTTAGATATGCTTAATTTCTCATCGGCCAGGAAACAAACGGCCTAATGATCTAGCTGGGAAGGCTGCCCTTCTCCGGACGACCCCAGTTTATGATCTTATTACAGATAGTTTCATCGCATCCAATCTCCGAGCAGCTGCGGCTGCAGAGTGACAGCAGCTCTTCGAAGCCACAGCGCAGACCTCACGGGAGCAGGGGAAGTTTCGCATCCTCTTTCACCTTCCCACCCTCGCCGTTGCCAGCAGACTTACGCTATTCGCCTGCCTCACTTACTCATTACGAAATTTCTCACTGGGCACGGTGGCTTTCTGGGCCAACCTTCATCGGTTTCATGTTGCCCCCAACCCTGACTGCTTTTGTTGCCCTGGATCGTTGGTCGACGATATACGAAAGCCATATCTGATAGTCCAGTTAGTAAGAAGGCGTTAACTTACTGTATAACTTACTAAATGCAGTATAGAATTCGTTGATGTTGATGCGGCCGTCTTTGTCCGTGTCGTCAAAGTTGACCAGATCTGGCAGAGTGCAAACGTTTGACAATTGGTCCAGGTGTTCGCTCTTGGCCACCGTAGACAGTTCATCTCGTTCCAGGACGCCATTGTTGTTCTGGTCGTAGTGACTGAACATGATGCTCACCAGGTACTCCTTATCTAAAATTACATAAAAACAGCCCGATTAGCACCGACTATGTCGCGAATGTTAAGTGATCACGCGCCACAAACTGGAGCTTGTTGCTACACGTGTATTTACGCGAACCAGACATTATGGCCAATAAATTGTTGCTCTAAGACACGCTGACTTACAGAACCTAATTTCCTAACAGTTGCGGTATTGCCGTGGTCGAATGTACATGTTGGCATGTAGGGAATTAGCATTAGCATGTCTTGCAAACTTTTTTTTTATTGAGAATTTAGTCCTCCATGATGGGAGGACGCGCAATCAAGAAAAGCAAAATTTTAGAAAGACACAATCAAGAAAACGAAACAAGTGACGAAAGGTTCAAGGTTAAGGTGTAGATCCTAGGTCAGGTGCGGTTTAGGTGTGGCAGGTTCCGCATAATGGCAAACAGACACAGATACTCCCAGTAAGCAGAATTGTGTAGATTGGCAGCCACTGTGGGGTTATGGATACCATATGGACCTAGCGTTCCTGGCAGAAGGCTGCACAGTTAGCTATAAGGTGGAGCACTGACTGTGACTGGCTGTTGACCACCTCTAAAAGGATTCTGCCCCGCTGAAGGGATTTGATGGAGAATATGTGTTTTCTTCTTTTAAAAATCATTATATTAGATTTACGGGTGATGAGGGAATAAGAGTTAAGTTTAAGGCACGAGTGAGAAGAACGAATCAGGCTTCTTAGGCCTGTTTCTTTTAGGTCACTCTTAACACCAGGTGCAGTTTTTACCATGAATTCGAAAACCCCCTGTAGTCATATATTAAGACAGATATTGCCATATCTAATTTGTCAACCCAACCCTCGGCCACTGGGGAAAACGTATCTAAGAAAGGACTTCTTTGAATATGGATATGGGTTCTCAATTCCCTCCAAACCCAAATGCATTTTGCATGTCAGCGCTAATCAAACAAGTGCCCGTATCCATTAAAACGTGACCCAGATTTAATATGGTAATTAATATTTGCCGAGTCAACAATGTCATCCTTCCAAACGCTGGCAAAGGGCTTAAAAAAGAACGCATTTCCAGAATATACCTTCAGGCAGTTTGGGACCGAAAGGTCCCTCGGGAGGTCTCAATATCAATTACTCCGCCGGATTGTAATTAACGGGATTTCAGATTTCAATATGACATTCGGGTGAGTGGATGTCAATAGAAGGGGCCTAATTCTAATTTATGCCCCACTCGCAAATGCACGATACTAATTATTACGTAACGAGGACCTATACTCTTTCCAAATAAGTATATATATACACTCCGATGGCTGTTCTCTACATAGAACGGCACATACCGCCAATTGAATATTCTCGCAAATTAGTATAAACGCAGAACGGCACGTTTCGTCCGTCGGTCGCAAACGTTACCTTCGTTTTTCCTTTTTTCGCTTTCGTCTCCGGTGTCCATGAGTTTAGCATGGTTGTACAGCAGCAGGTTGTCCTTGAGGATTTCGTATTCTTGAATGGAACACTCGTGGCCGACGGAAGTGGTCGACGGTAGCGAAGTGGGCGTGGTCTCGTATCTGGCATCGGCGGCCATCTTGTGACCCATATCCGACTTGATCCAAGGGGCCGCAGTCTTGTCCACCCTCTCAACCCTCGAGTTGGTGGTAGGCCCTTCTTCGACTTTCTCCATCATCAGTTCGAAATCTGCAAAATCATAAATGACATACATTTAGAACAATGCAATTCACGCAGTAGCGATTGTCCAGCGATTGAAGGAGAAAGGGTACTTACGTATTATCCTAGACTACCTCAACCGATGGCTCCCATTCTAACCTAACCTAAGCTAACCCAACCTA
>JAQGBW010005198.1:0-12411 GCA_034698625.1 Julus scanicus
TATATGAAATGTTATCGATGATATCCAGTAATTGGGGGTGCTGCAGTTCCGCAGTGCCTATGGACGAGCCGCCACTGATCCCCCTTATATATATGGCCCATAAATATATGTATATCCTTTGCATGTGATAATTCAAACATAATTTAATTTTCCACCTTGAGTAATGACTTAAAAATTGCCGCCCGAATTTTTTAGTGAAATTGCAATTTTCACCAATAGTAACTCGAATTTTCTCCAGTGTGATTTCTCTTTAATAAAAACCCATGTTTCTACATTAAAAATTCGATGTTTTACATTGAACACACGATTTTTAAAAAAAAAAAACATGTCTGAACAAACCTGTATTTGCTTTCAACTTGCTACATAGCCTGAACATAACACAAACTAGCGGTTCTTGAAACTGTTTAAATACAAACGAGAAAAATAAGTAAATTAGAAATTATTCAAACTATAGAATCGATGAAAAAAATTTGAACGTGAGCACGCGCCATCCTGAATCGAATCTTTTCAGTGTGACCAGATCAGCTTAGATCCCAGAAACATGTAATAACGTAGTGATTAGATAGATTTATAATTAAAAATCGCACATCTTAAAAATAATCATTAAATAATAAAATCAGTAAAGGTAAATATTAAATGAAATGTATTATTGTTATATCTAAGGATAAATGACAAGACTATATGACGCAACAATACCAGCTTCCCATAATGCAAAGGTCGGGTAAACAAAACATGTTGAATGTATTCAATAAAAAAACAGTAATAATCGTAATATAAATGAATAAACTTGTGACCGTAATTGTTCACCTGTCTTATTAAAGATTCGTGAAACTATATATTTGAATCGGAATAAATGTACTCTATCAGCATGACGTCATTAGCTTGGTATCCATAACAAAAACAAATCAAGATGGCGGGTAGGTCTTCAAACATGTTGGATATGGAGGCGGCCGACGATAATTTGGACCGGGATTCGTATGAATCTACTATAGAAAGCACACCTTTGAAAATGGAAGAGAGATTTGTAAAAGAGAACAAATTTCTGGAAAGGCTAAGGATACCGGATGATGTGAGTATAAACGTCGAGTTTTGGCCTAGACGACACTGGACTTTTAGCATGTATATTATACCATTGGGTTCAAAGGTCCATGTAGACCTCTTCAGGCATGTTTGTAATGAAAATTCAACGCCCTCGGCCAAACAAAAATAATCCTCTGAACGTCCTTGAGCATACAGATAATAGCTTTCACCTCTCCATTGCCTTTTCCATTAACCATATCTCATCGAATTATAGGGGCCTAAACCAAATACATTCAAATCGTGTAGTAGTGTCTAAAGTAGTGTTTGTTTTTTAATAATCTGCATCTTACATGGCAAAGATGGGGTAACATCAGTGCTGTAACTACAATTTTTGGGCTCATGCAGAAGCAGCATTTATTTTGGTGTCTCATTCACTGCCTCATTGGAGTCCCTCAAAGCTGTTTCACCATCTCTGCTATAGTATGCCAAAGACCAACGACTGACGGGAGACGGCAATGCTATCGTGTTATGCTGTTACAAAGCGCCGACCAGACCTACGACGGAGTTGCATTACTATACTCTGTTGCACATGTGGCCCTGCCCTAAAGATGGGTTTTAGTTGGTGTATCTAGTGGCTGCAGCTCGCATGTGTGAATTACAAGACATCAGTCATTAGCAACTCTGCACTCACATAAATCACAACTTCACCGGTTAAATTTTGGTTGACACTGACGTTATCAAACGCTGATAGAATTTATAACTATTATAATAATTGGAATTAAAAATTCACTTACGATTTCTACTCGTTAAAATTGCAATTTCAGACGGCATCTAAAGACAGTGATTCCTTGATACACGACGGCGTGTTTTTCCCCCCGGATAAGTTCGACACTCACATGAGGTATAACCTGCATGGCATTTGCATAATATTAAAAAATCAATTTTGATTATACCAAGAGTGATTTATAATCTAGTTTTTCTGAAATATCTAGTTGGTGGAACCATCCCAAAGTCCGGCAAAATTGGAAAATCGTAATAGCGGCATTTGTTTTGCTCATCATCGGTCTAGGTGAGCGTCAGGCTTAGTTTGTTTCTTTTGCATTGTCTTCGCGGAAAAACTACAAATTTTCATTTTGTATACACATCTACTTTACTTAGGATTGCTGGCAACTGGCGTGCTGGTTGAGATTATGCCTATGACAGGTAAATAGAGTTAAAAAACTTTACTTTTATCTGGATTCTGCTTGTTGACAACAAAACTTGTGGTGTTCGTTCTAGGTTTCAAAGGGTTTGTGTTTTTCATCGCTGGTGCCATCTGTTTCATTCCTGGAGGTCAGTCCGATGTTGACATTTTCATTTACTTTTAAGGATCAATTCAGTAACTTTTATGTAACAGCCATTAAGTATGACCTTTAATTGCCCTCGTTTCAGTAACTATGTATCCACCCTTTATTTACATATACAAATTATGTTTCCAGTCGATATGTTTCTTTGGCTACTTGCCCGTTACTTGCTTTGGTTCGACTTACTCGACCCCTGCAGCACTTGCCAGTCTACACAAACTAGCTGGCATGACTCACAGGGGATCTGATTGACTTAATTTCGAACCCTTCATTTTTTATAAGTGGCCACTGTTCGATTACGCTGTTAAATCATTGATCGCATCGTCTGGAAACATAAGTTGACAACGCAACTTGAAGTAAAAACTTAAGTTACAAAAACACTGCATTAGACGTTTCGATAATTTTTTCTACTAATTTTGCTTTTTAGCGTATCACGTAGTTTACGTCTACTGTGCCGTAAAAGGAAGAAGAGGCTTCGACTTCCACAGTTTACCCCTGTTCAACTGACCATTGGACAGTTCGAGGACCTTTAAATCGGTCCTTTCGATTGCCTTAGCTTGAAATCTAGCACAAATTGGACAACGAGCGAGTGTTCACAAATTTCAATATTTTGTACTCGCACGTTTGTTTGCTAATACTCCATGACCCTTAGCCACTGCCCTTTTCGATCACCGTATTCGTGAAAGGATGCGTGCAGCCACTACTTAAGTTATCGAGGAAGATCAACAGAGTCGAAACAGTATTTTAGTTGCCTTCCCGTTCTAGGAAGCCAATTGTATTTTACTACCAAGTGACCAAATACTCTTTTAAATTTCAGCAAACATTTATCCGGGGATGTAGTTTTAACATGCATCCGCTAAACGGATTATAATCACCTAACCGTTTAGCAACAGCAGGCTGACCTTTACTGACAGACTTTAATTGTTGGGGCAGAAAAAATACAAAAATTATTTGGGGCAAGTTAGGCAGCTAGAGTTTATCATAAAATGTTTGCCGAAATGTATACACTTGCAAATAGTCGCCATGCCGATTATTTTTAGTTCTGAGAAAGCCTTAAGCTAAGTACGTTCTCCATGATCACAACATAGAAACGAGGATAGATACCGAAATGTCGAACTAACTATCCGTATTCTAGTCTATATACATGCCTAGATTTATTATTTCGTTTTTTTTTATAATAATAATCGTAGGGTAACCGGGCATATTTTTTTACTTTGTTTTTATGACATGTTGCATCAACTTTTTTTTTCTTCTTTTAAAATACCTATTGTTATCATGAATTATACCATTGTCATCCTGAATGAATTTCATTTTTTATTAATAACCAAGACTAAGGAAATAATGCAGTATAATGAACGATTTAGAACAGGGTGGTCCAACACTCCTGTTATTCAAAAAAAAAAATATTTTAAAGCCTTAAAATTCAAAGTTTGTGTTGGATCATTTTCAACATAATATATTTAATTATTTACATAAATTCCCCAATAATATTGTACATGTACGTCTACGGAAAAATACAAGTGCTGTAATCTTTAAATAATTAGTACGCTTCCCTCGGGTTCTCCATCGAAGTAATTTTGCGGCCCTTTCATATGAAAAGTTAGACCATCCAAGTTCGAAAACTTAGCACCATTTTTTTTTCGCCAGCCTTTTTCGTCAGTTTGACATCAAATCATGATATTTCCAAACAAAATCGTGCAATACTCCCCCGCATCACATGTATATCGTCTTAATAAAAGTATTTTTATAATAAAAAAGACTATCTTTATCCTTGCCCGATAATCAGGCCTCGTTTTAATGAATCGCACCTTAGTCCGATATCCGACCAGTTATTTATTTACATTTTAAATGGAATCTGCGATTAAAAAACGAACATGAGCATGAATTTACGGATAAAGAAACTCCCGTGTTGTTGCGCAGATTATGCATGGATAGCTATCATCTGAGAACCATCTTTGCAACAACATAAAAGAGTTCTTCCTTCGCAAATGAGTGCTCATGATTGAAAATAATTAAGCACTCAAATCGACATTTTTACATTAAAAACTTCATAAACGTGTTAAAAAAAGAAAAGAAAACGAAACCGGTAACAACTTATTAATGCACGTGATCGAGGCATTTGACATGTCCTGATTAGATTGGAAAAGTGAGCCAGCGTCCCATTTTGTTTCTAATACTGTTGCTGTTTTGATCTTACCTGCCTTGGGTTCTGAATGAAAAACACAAAAATTCTTAATCTAAAACTGCAGGAATTGGGGAAGTACCCACTTGATAGTCGCGTCGGATTGAGAAAGATTTTCTAGCTATTTAACGTTATCATATACAGGCAGTCGTGGACTTAAGACCATGAATGGTTTCAAACGCGCATTCTTAAGTAGAATACACTTATATTTTTTATGCAGAACCTGGGCAGGAAAAAAAATATATATGGCCCATACACGAGAAATGCAATTGTTGGACATAAATGTTCATGTATACACGTACATGAAAAATGGCATGTACTCAATGCCTTATATGGGTAAATACAGTAGAACCCACTTAAGACGTTTTCCCGTATAAGAAGTCTAATCTCACAGACCCAAAAGCATAATTACATTGTAATTTTTCCCCGCTTAATAAGTTTTTTAGCCAAAATCCATTTATCGATCTACCAATAATGACGATATAACTGAAAAGCAAATTCTTAGTCTTTTTAACTAAGAATTAGCTAAAAATCAATCTACAAAAAGGAGTGAAAGTAGAAGATTTATCACTGGAATAAATTAACTGTAATTTGAAAAGTGGAAGCAAATCCACCTTCGACCCGAGTGGAAGTTCTGAAACAATTGAATGTCTTTAACTATACGATCAATGGACTAATGATGATAAAGGATTTACCGAACAAGAGCTCTACTTATAATTTCAAAATCATAAAAGGTTAGTTTAGATTAGGTTGGGTAGGTTTGCGCTCACGTGCTCTGTTCTTGTGTGCATTTGTTCTAGAACCCTAAGAATGTGCAAATAATTTCTCAACTGAGAGATAATCTATGTAATATTAAAAAAAAAAAAGTTCGTAACACTAATTAGGTGTCATTTCTGTATATTTAACGCACCAGTTACGATCACAATACTTTTACTAAACCCTCCCGTTTAATAAGTTTTTTCCGTATTTACAGGGTTCTACTTTATGTCCATAAATTGCATTGTACCCTGATGTATATTTACATATTTACGCTATATGATTTTCCCACTCTGGTATTATTATAGTTTTTGTTTCATTGTTATGATACAATTTTTATCATCCTTAAGCCTCCTTAAATCCTAAAATCCTTAAATCTTACAGCCTTAAGATTATTTTACTTTTGACATTGTGCAGACAAATAAAAACACAAAAGCGGCCATAAAGTCAAACGGTAGCAAGTCACGAATGCCTGTAGTTTTTAAAAAAACAAAAACGTTTTTTTGTGACATAAAACTCTTTAAAAAAAAGTCTAAACTAGTAAATCAGTCTACATCCGATGGTTTCCTAGCAAGTGGAAGCCCCGAGGGATTCGATAATTTAAAAACAAACACGTAAACGTGGAAATATCAACTTACTGAGGAGGGCGTCGATGTTGGCAGAGTTCCGCGTGGTCCAGTCTGATCTCTGATGCAAGATGGCGATAAAGCACAGAATTACAATTTTTTTTAATGCAAGTTTCACTGTTTGAAAACCTTGGGGCTGTGGACCGACCTTAGTTTAGAATTTGGGGAGGCGGATGGCCCTCCTTGACGGGTGGGACAATGCCTTCCATTGGATCTGGCATCATCCTGTCTTTCTGTGCACGGGTCCCCTGATGATGGGCTGGCATCTGATTGTCGCACAAAGCTCTTTGGTCTAGCTCCTGAAACGAAACAGACTATGGAATGGCCTTCTTAGTGATTGTCAAAATTTGCTAAATGTCCAATTTAGCGATGATGCCCAAGTCCCTACTGGTTGAGGACATTATCGTAACAATGGGTACAAAACACCTACCATATGGTATTTGTTTTCTTACTGTAGAGTACTGAGTTGAATTGATTTATCAAGAATGATTGCTGAGAGTCAAAGAATCACCTCACACGTCTAATTACCACAATACTTGCCAAACAAGTCAGACATTTTTCTAGAGAACTTAATAAAAAATAGATTTTGTGCGCTTTTAGTAGAATTTTCTTCGATTTACACCACTCAGTCAAGAAATTCCAGCATAAACTGGTGCTAAGACGAATTTCAAGCGCAATTCCTTGACTTTTTTTCATCAAAATTCAAGCATATTCACAAATTTTTAAGGCTGCTGAACATCCTGTCAAAGTTTATCACTTAAAATTTATAAGGATCTTCTTTTCCATGACCAAGTTTGAATAAAAAAAACACCCGTACTACAGTTGCTCAAATCGCGTGAGCTCAAGACATTGCTGTGTCTCAAGTCCCGGATGCATATCGCAGCTGCACAGAAAAAATTGACAAGACGATCCAAATGTGAGACTTAGAGATAAAGCTTGAGCTTCAGTTTTTTTACCAACTATGGTACGGGCCAAAACTTCTTTCTATATGTGATTTTTTCAATTAAAGTAAATTAACCGAGGCAGTCATTTGGCTAGATACAATGCTTTTTTCAGGTTCAGGTTACAAAATCCATAAAGACTCACCCGTGGTGCCCATCGTATTCCTTGGATTTAGCGCTGGCTTCGTCTCCCCGCTAGCACAAGAGTTAAGCTGCCGGTCGCCGACAGTAGACTGTTCGTACTGCCTGGCGGTTGCTAGAGGCGTGGCAGTGTTCATGAACTGCGCCTTGGCCGCTCTCATCCTGTTCAACGCATTCGCCTCCTCGTCGTTCAACCCGTCGTTTCTGGGGCTGTGGCGTCGCGGAGAATACCCTGGCTCCACATTAATGGGAATTTTTTTTACTTTGGGCGATCTTGAAGTGGGAGGTTCCTCGGAGGAAACGTTTTTGTCCTTTAAAGATTTTTCGATGGCTTCTTTCAGGTACAATTCCTCCAGATAATCCATTTGTGGGTCTGCACTGAGCTTCCGCTCCCCTCCATGGTTGATATTGGTAGCTGGAGTCCGTGTCGGAGTGGAGTGAGCATCTCTGCTGACTATGACCGGTGCTGGAAGCGGGGTCTGGAGAGGCGGAGGCATCTCATCCTCTAGGAATCCACCGCATCCGGACTGATTTGGATTAAATAAAAAATGTGTTAAAACCAGTATATTTAAAGGCTTGTTTAATAGGAATTTTAAATAAACTTGCAAAGTCAAATGAAAGTGAGTATATGGTATATGGGAAGGTCCATTATGGCAAAATTAGACACCCCGATCATTTATAGGTAAATGTCCAACTTGACTAATGAGCAAGGTGGCCACCAAAAATGTCCCCAATAGTTTGGAAGAGGGTCAAACCATTCTAGTAGAAAAGCTATACAAGACCCTGCATGAACTTGTATGTGCCATATATAGTTATTATGAAATATACATTTATCCACCGAATGGCAATATGTGGACTGTTCTTAGATTTCGAATTTCAATATACGAGCCATTTAAGTCAGAAATGTTGGACATATACAATATAGTCAAATTTAAACCCCGCATAAAGAAAGGATATGCTCATCCATCGCCATATAAAAACAAATTCTAACACACATGGCACATGCCCCATTCTAAGGACATGAATGCCACTGTCATGCATAAAAAATGTTTGATATTTGAGACTGCAGCCATTATGACGTCACCACACTATCCGTCAGAGGCTGATCTAGTTGCTGAAGAGCGGTCAATGCATATGCACCGTTTTGAAATAGTGTTCAACTCGCATTTGCTATTTTAAAGTTCTGGTAACAATATAAAAAACATCCCATGTTTGAGCGACAAATATCAAACAGATCGCAAAAAACAGTAAAGAGCGGGGAAAAAACCAAAGATGCATTATTTCTACTCGGTGGATTATACAGTATAAAATATTTGTGAGGGAAAATTCTGGCAATATGCAAGTACAACAAAATACTTAAAGAAATTTTAAATGGACCCCGAAAAGCGACACTTAGTGGCATCATGAGAACGGGCTTTATGCATTTATAACTACAGGGTGGGCCAATAAAAAGTAAGCCAACTTTATGAAAATCATAAAATGGTTATTCGTTAATGGAATTTATTGAAAATTTTTACATGTGTACTTAAATATGTGTGTTCAAAGTTAGCACCTTTCGCGGAAATACAAGCCCCAAGGCGCATATGCCATTGGGCGATTGACTCGTTGATTGTTGTTTGATTAATTTCATTCCATGCGTCCGAAATTCACTGTTTCATCTCGTCGATGTCTGTTATCTTTGAGCGAAACACTTTGTCGACCATTATACCCCAGATTGCATAGTCAACCGGATTTAGGTCGGTAATGTTGGGTGGCCAAAGACTTGCAGGAATAAACGCAGACATCGACGAGTTGAAGCAGCGAAGTTTGGACGCTTGAAATGAAATTAATTAAACAACAATCAACGAGGCAATCGCCCAATGGCGTATACGCCTTAGGGCTTGTATTTCCACGAAAGGTGCTAACTTTGAACACAAATTGTAATAGGGAATTTTTTGTATCCTATTTAAGTACACATGTACAAATTTTCAATAAATTCCATTAACAAATAACCATTTTAGGATTTTTATAAAGTTGGCTTACTTTTTATTGGCCCACCCTGTATATAACAAGGCCATATATATCCAGATTTGTCCAATTTCTGACCTAGCCACATATAGAATAAGTAATTTATGTTCATACGTAGCACGTTTTTTTCTAATCGAGCATTAGCGTGCCACAATAATTCTCTGAGCATTGGCACGATCAAGATTTTCATGCAGCGAACTCCAACAAACGTACCTCATGTTCGATGATGTACTCCGAGTCAAATTGTGTTCCGCAGTATTCGCACGGTATTATCACTCTATCTAAGTCTTTGTCAACGGGAACAGGCCTATGGGCAAGAACAGAGATCAGTTTCCACAACACACTCTACCACCTACAAAATTTGCTAGCCAGACTAAACGCTCGCTTACCCGGGAGGGGCCACATTTGTGGTTTTCATAAAATTGTTCAAAATGGAAGTGGTTTCTTTGCGGCTGTTTTCCACGTTCTTTGAATTGTTAAGTTCGGGAGAGAAGATTCTATCAGCACTGTTGTCTCCATCTAACTGGCTTCTCAACGGATTGTTTCGCAGCGTTACAGTAAACTCGCAAAATCTCTATAAAAAATTTGTAAAAAAAAATCGAGCCATTCCCGAGAATTCCAGAACCGTAAATACACAATCGTTGTCAACATACCTGATGGTCTAGTAGCTGCTCTGCAGGATAAAGTTGGTTACAAAATTCACATGGTAGTGCTAAAGTAGCGTCTGAAAATTAAAACCAATGCAAGGGTTAACAAACGTACTGCAAAGTAACCGTTATCAGGTTTCATAACCTCTAAAAATGAACCCAAACTGACCAACAGTACTACTGCTGTAACAGGGGTCATGGATAAGCAAGGGGTAATGTAAATTTTCATATTAAAAGAGCCACAAGACTACTAAGACGCTGAACCCATAGGCCGTAAGAGGGCTTCGGCATGCCTTAAGAGTGCACGTGTTAGGAACCCACAGGATGCCATACTGGCACGGCACAGAACCTGCAAGCCAACAGAGTGCTTCGGCACGAAAACTCACAGGCTGCAAGAGTGCCTCGCCATAGAATCCACGGATCACTCATCGTGCTGCCAAAAAACATTTATGGGGCCCCATGTTGAATCAACCTGGTTTAGCACGTCAAATTACAGTAAAAAATTCAAACTCACCATCGTCCGGCGGTTTTATGAGCTGACTTGCAGGAAAAATCCCACCGATTTCACGGTCCACGATCTCCCCGATGCCTAAACCGGTCCTCCACTGCGTTGGAAAACCATATTGTCCGTTTAGGTCCATGTCCTGCAGCGTCTCCGCATCCTCAAAATCTTCGGCAGGCAAGAATGCACCACGGGGCATTGAGATACGGTCTTCGAGGCCAGAATTACCGTAGGAACGGGAAAGTGAGTCGTCTTCGGCAATTTGCATTGCGTACAGTCTATCTAACTGCTCCCTCGAAATGCTAGAGGGGGATGTCATTGCAGAGAAGGGCTGGGCCTCGTATAAATCTAAAAACAAAATTATTTTTGATTTCACAAGGGTCAATTGATTCATAAGAAATGCTGACTATAATATTCGCACAAAAGAAATTGCATGGCATACCTCGCAATATGGGCTTTGAAGTTTCTTTTGGCTGTCCTAAATTGGCATTTACATTAATTTGAGGCATGTCGTTTGTACGTTTCCCTGGGCTATAATGTGGCTTCATAGAAAGTGGCTCCTAGCATTAACGATAAAAAATAACATTTGCTATAGATGCAGTCTTCAAACTTATAACACCAGCGGTACCCTACGCTTTAAATGCAATTTTTTGGAAACCTAGTACAAAGAAATGCATCACAGTTATTTATTATTTATTTTTATCTTTAATGCAAAACATTCTAAAATAGCGAAATTCAGATATTTTTGAGTGCATTTAGTTTTGATCAAAATCAGCATTTTTTAGCGGTATACATTTAACATTACACGGAAACCACGGTTAGCTTACCGTTATCCGCATTCATTCTTTTAAACATAATTTTTAAAAGATTCCTCATTTTTCCACAAAAAAACCTTTTCAACCTAACCAATTTATCCAGCAAAAGTTCGTTTCAAAACAAACCCCCCGAATAAAATTTGACTCACTTTATCAGCTTTGTTTGTATTGAAATTCTTCAAGCCAGAGTTTAGGGAAGCAGATGATGTGCCGTTCTTGTGCTGCTTATCAAAATCTGAAATGTGTTGATAGTATATTTTGTAAAAACTGGAGAGATTTTTAGAAAATGATGCCAAAAATCGAATCGCAATGTTACCTTCTATAGTTAGGAAGCTGTGATTGCTGGAGAGGTGAATATCGCGATATTTCAGCATGACATATTGGCCACACTCGTCACATCTCTCGGTACGACTGCCGCAATAGTCTTCGTGCTCTGCCTGTGCGCTGGCTTGAACCTCTATGTCACAGAAACAGCATCTCAGGAGACGTTTGATGCAATCTTGTGCCTAAGAACATTTTCTCTCTTAATAAGACAAGTGTAATGAACTCGCGCAGACTACCATTGTTATAAACAGCAATGACAGCCAGAATTTTGTTTTAAAGTAACTTACGGCATGTTGCTGTTCGTCTTGCTGCTCAATTTCCTTTCCACATTTGGCACATTTAACTTTGGAATGAGCTGTGGCAACGTGAGCGGCAATTTCGCTTTTAGGGAAAGGTTCCTTGCACATTTCGCAGAGCCCGATATTCCTCTGGCAATGCGCACTGTGCATTAAAAAATTGTTTGCAGACACGTCCTTCTTGCTGTTAAAAAACACAATTCACAATCAGAACAATGAAACTGTCCTGCAGCTGTCACATTTTTTTTAAAATATATATATATTGAGCAATCTTATAACTGCGTTTAATATATGTATAGATTCTGCCCTCTAAGCGGTTGAGATGGGAAGAATAGATAGGAAGAGAAGAAGAAGCATGGCCCCGACCAATTTTAGAGGAACTCTCTCGACATTCAGCTAAAAACAACTGTGGAAAACCGTGAAAACCACTGCCAAGATAACCGACAAGGGAATTGAACCCAGGCATTTAAATTGAAAGGTCGATAGCATAACCACTATCTCACCTAGCTTGGCGGAATCTTATAACTCTCGGTGGTCCACCTTTTCATACTTAAAGGGCCGCAAGAGCACTTCATCACAGTACCAGTGGGATGCAAGCTCCAATTTCAGTATTTAATGATTATTGTACAGCAAAAGTAGGATATTATGGAAGCTATGAACCAACTAATATTGGCCAGAAGTTTTTTTATGGACCACCATAATTGTACAAATAATATTTGTAGCAACAATTTTTATGTTTGTTTGTTTGTTTGTTTGTTTGTTGATTTTTAACGTTGGCCTATTTCTGCAACATGAGGGCTAAACACCAACG
>JAQGBW010005199.1:0-12410 GCA_034698625.1 Julus scanicus
CTTTGGGAATTTCTCCCATCCGTAAAATTCCCACCGACCTCGACCCGGGAGCGAACCCAGCATTTAGGATCGAGAGGGAATTATTGCTTTACGCGTTAGACTAAATTAATGACGTAATGTTAATTTAAAAATTATGGCACTAAAGTAAGGCATTAATTAAGACAGTCCTATTCAAAAGTGTCCTTTTTTTCATGAATTTTTGACCTTTCAAATTTCGAAACGTCCAGAGACGAAATTAATTAGATATAGAAAATTGAATATCAACAAATTGATCGCACCGGTGGCACTATTTACAATTTCAAGCCGAATTTTCCACATTAATTAATTTGACAAAACCCACAATCGAAAATGGGAAGAAAACGAGGGTGCAGGTAACTGAGGTAAGCTAGTTAAAATTGTCTTTATCTCGAAATAAGAGAGAACGTACAAGTTTTTGATACATAATTAACGTCATCACAAACAGTGTTTTTAACAAAATTTATAAATTTAACTTTTTAGTTTGCCTATTGGCTTCTATACATGGCGCTACTGAACAAACCAAACATTTAAACCTGTATATCTCAGCTAATTATTGCTTCATTTTGAAACAGTTTGGTGTTTTGGAAAGATAGCGATCTCCTCTTTCATAATCTGTAACAGGAAACCAAGTTGCCAAAATCAATGTTCGAAAAACGCTAAAAAAAAAAAAACATTGATTTTGGGGGTTTTCAGGGACTGGAGAATAATCCCTTTGTAAAAGCGCGTTTTGAATACAGATTACGAAAGGGCAGTTCGTTTTCCGTCTAAAACACCAAAAACTTTGCAAATCGGGTGATGATTAACGGAGTAACAGTATTTTTAAGGTTTACTCGACAAATGACTCTCAGCTAAACCACGCCCTCAAAATTCGAAGCGCTGTTTCGTGACTAATAATGGCTTGATTTTCCCACCTTTTAGCGTTTTATAAGGATATCCGTCTCATCTTTCATAATACACAGTAAGAAACCACGTTTTAAAAAGTCACATTGAATAAAACCGCAAAAATCATTGTTTTTGCGTGTTTTTTTAGTGCTGGAGAATAATCTCTTAAAACATTACCAGTTTTTATCGCAAATGATGAAGAAGGGTATATTTTACTGTCCAAAAAGCCGAAAACTGTAAAAATCGAGAAATTATTAACGGAGTAACAGCTATTTTAAAATTTCCTCGAAAATGATTGACAGTTCCTTTAGCTACGCCCCCATAACTTTAAAGCGCTGTATCTCGGCTATTAATCGGTTGAATTTCACCCTGTTTGGTGTTTTCGAAAGATAACGATGCCCTATTTCATATTCTAAAAAGAAAATAGCACAATTCCAAAGATTGAAATTTTAGTTGACATTTCCGCTACTAGATGGCGCCACCTTGACATACCAAACTTTTCATAACTTTCAAACCGCTGTATCTGCGTCATTTCGTGCTTCGTCTTTACAGTTTTTGATGCATTCGGCTCCAATTAATTTCATCTTTTATAATCTATAACAAGAAACCACGTTTTAGAAGTCAATGTTCGAAAAAAGCCAAAAAAAATCATTGATTTGGGGGGTTTTCGGCATCTAGAAAATAATCCCTTAGTTAGAGCGTCGTTTTGAATGCAGATTATGAAGGAGCAGTTCGTTTGCCGTCTAAAACACCAAAAACTGTGACAATTGAGTAATTATTAACGGAGTAACAGCGTTTTTAAGGTTTACTCGACAAATGACAAACTGCTCCGCTAAACCACGCCCCCAGATTACGAAGCGCTGTTTCTCGACGAATAATGGTTTGATTTTCAAACCGTTTGGTGTTTTAGAAAGATAACCGCCTCATCTTTCATAATCTGCAGTAATAAACCAAGTTTTAGAAGTCCTTGCTAACATAAACCATAAAAATCATTAATTTTGCCTGTTTTTTAGTGCTGGAGAAATCTCTCTTTGAATATTAGCAGGTTTTATCGCAGATTTTGAAGGAGAAGATAATTTACTGTCTATAAAGTCAAATTCTGTGATAATCGAGTGATTATTAACGGAGTAACAGCGATTTTAAGATTTCCTCGAGAAATGATTGACAGCTCCTTTAGCCACGCCCCGGAAAATTTAAAGTGCAGTATCTCGGGTAATAATCGGATTTATTTCACCCCATTTATTGTTTTCGAAAAATAACGATGCCCTCTTTCATATTCTGCAAAGAAAGTAACCCAATTCCAAAGATTGAAATTATAGTTGACATTTAAGCCACTAGATGGTGCCACTTAACATACAACACCTTTAACCGCGTTTAGTTTCCCACATTTTCCCCTAGATGGCATTAAAGGCGTTATTGCCTCTTTAGCCATACCGAGGCGACATCTGCTGCATTTCATTGCCAACTTTTGCACTCGTTTTCGTCGCGATTTTTTACCAGACGGCGCCACGGATCGCCCAGCCGGTTTTTTAAGGTTGAAGGGCGAAGGGGATGCTCGTTTGCGTGTGTCCGTCCTCCTAATTTCATTAGTCCCGTTTCTGTGGTCCGGCTTAATGACCAAAAGCTGGTTTTAGGCGTTATCTAATTTGCTCAACAAATAAAACTAATTCACGAGGGTTCTGATTAAGAATGATGGACGGTTTTAAGGCTACTCGTGATAAGAAAAACGGCTTCGGGGGGTTTGGTTATCCGTGACGAGGCGAGCCAAGGTGTCCCTCCGGTGTCCACCTTCTTCCCCTCCTCCTCCTTTTTTTTCCTTTTTACGAAATGACCGTTTTGCGCTGCACCGTCTCTGTTCATTGACTCTTGACTCGTGATCCGAAGTCATTAGAGTGGAACCGTTTTTCGATACACAATAGAAACGTAATTACATTAAGGCCAATTGTTTGAGTGAATGCGGTAAAAACCTTAAGGACCCGACTAAAAGGGGCTGCGGGGGAGAGGGGCGCCCATAAAAACTCCCTGGGGGACCGTCTATTGGGGAAAGGCGATGGATAAGAGGGACCACTGGTCGTCACGTCCTTGGCCGCTGCTGTAGTGGGCAAAAAATCTGCGTATAACGACATGCCGGTATTACCGAAAAAGTAATCAACAGTGACGTCATTATTACTTTTTTAACCTATGACGGTGTTCCATTAAAAGGAGACCCTAAGCAAATTTCCAGCACCATCTCTGAGCAATTAAACGCAACAAGGTATAGATCACAAAATGGCGCTTTGGGAAAAACAAACTTCTCCATCCTTTGAAGATCATATGAATCCTACTCAATCGATCATTCTTGGAAGTTTTGCGCAAACAATCATAGAGAAACAAGTGCCACGTGTCTCTGTTAGCAGACGTGACTAAAAGTTTTAAGTAAGTTACTTGAGACAGTCCATGTGAAGTAAGCGTTGGATTGACCTATAAGGATGGATGGATCATTTTGGTTCTGGTGGATCATGGAATGACGGCTACAGTCATATATCCTGGTAGCTTATGGTTGACACAGGCCAAGGTTGTCGTGTCGTCCAGCCGGATATCCGGCATTTGGTCTACGCACACAAAAAAAACAAGATGAGTGACGCATGAAATGCTGCGACCATGACTCCTAAATGAGCAATTAATTAGACCGTCATGACAACAAAACAAATTGAATAAAAAAAATGAAAGGGTTGGAAAGCTGAACCATATTGGAAATAACTTTTCAACTAACAATAGATTGTCGTATAATAAACAATGGCGGAAGAACTCTCGTTTTATACTCTATATATATATATACTGGCTTATCTCAAGTTTACCTGCTATCTGTATTAATTTAAGTGTGTGTATCTTCTGGAATACGTATTCAATTTGTTTTATTAAGATGTTCCAAAATGTGTATACGTTTTAAAAATGTGTTTGTATGTTATGAACTCCCATGGTTCAGTGTTTTACCATATCTGAGCACCTCGAGCACTACCAAATACTTATGTTTTCTAAGGATGTGTTTAAAAATATCTTTTTTTATGTCATTTTTATGTGTTAATTTTTATCACATGTTTTATTCATAATTAGCCACTCTGTTCCTGGCTCAGTTTTGCGTTCTGAAGTCAAGTGTATATACAGATACGGATAGTTATGCATTTGATCATTCGATATAATATATACATACACTATAGCAACAGAATCTTCATTGACAATGACAGCAAGAGTAGTTTTCGAGATAATTCCGAGATTGATGCATTTTATCGCCTATAACACGAGTGTCGTTTGTCGTAGGTATGCGGATTTTGACATTCATTGAAGAGTAGTGAATTTTTTTTAGAAAAAAACCTTCCACGTCGAATGATTTTATACGAAAAAACAAGAAATTTTGACAATGATAGGCAGCTGTACGTCAGCGCTCCATGAATTCAGTCCTCGAAAACTTTTTTTTCTGCCTTTTTTTTTTCACTGTTGTTTTGCATCATAAGTTTGCGCGGCAGTTTATAGTTTGGCTCGTAAAAGTTGATTAAATGCTGAAAAGGCACAAGTTTAATGATCATTAAAGTCTGAAAGACAATGAGCGGCGAGATATAACTCGTATCGTGATTTAGTTATGCTACAGACTTGATCGCTTAATGATGCAAAATAGATAGAAGTAGGCCTAGTTTTTCGGCATTTTTATCTTTTCGCGATGGGATTTTTCTGTGATTTTCGGCGCCGACCGATTTTAATTCATTTTCGCTTCAATATCCGACGGTTTTTGTGGCGCCGAAGAAACCAAATTTGTTTATTCTGAAGATATTTAGCGTCGCGAGAAGCAATTTCGGATCCATGATGGCGCTGCGTAGCGTTATCTTATCGTCCATCGTCTTTAACTTGAGTACTATACTATATAAACCTTATAACCGAAATGGAAAAATGTGAAAACATATATACTCGTAGTTGATTTATTTTCCCTTAGTAAAATAATGTATTCGCTATTCCCTGCATTGTTAAAGCTAGTTTGTTAAATTAAAATAAAATGTGGGACAAGCACGTAAAATGAGACTTACATGTGACTGAAAATTTTTTCTAATAAATATAATTTTACGTTAAGTGTAAAATGTAAAACGCCGAGAAATTTTCAAATTACATCATTGCATCTATAATTTTTGTATTGGCTGTTTATTACTTAATTAAAACAACACTGGTTTACCAACTTAAGTAGTGATTCTGGGGGCATATTTTGGATAAATATTGAGAGGGAACAAAACGAGAATGAAGCATTCGAAGGCGAATATTCCGCGAGGGACAAGCTCGAATATTTTCGCATTTTGCAACAACGTTTTATATGGCTTATATAAAACGTCCGCTGATTGCATTCGTCGCAATTCCCAGCATTTTTTACAATAAAAGTTGCTGTTTTTTTTCTACAAATACGATTTATCCGGTCTCATGCACTGAACAGGAATGAAACCATAGGAAGACGCAATCTCTATCGCCTTTCGCATATTTACGCATGCTGATTTTTGTTGCGTTTCGTTGTATATATGCACGAAAATATGGAAATCAAAAAAAAAAAATTTTTTTTTGGTATTTTTTCCTGGCCATCGCAATTTCGACAATCGCATATACTGTAATGGACTTTTTGTAAGAAATTCATATCCGCGGTCATTTTCCATTCTCTAAGACTTCAAATTGAAGATTGCTAGCATTTCTCAATGGACTGTATTTTATGGCGAAACGAGAAAAAAAAACTTATCACCGAGGCGTATCGATACTCCCCTAGCTGCACCCACTTACACCCTTAAACCCCCTTTATTCCTTTATACAACGCCACCAAGCGGCGACTTTTTATATTAAGGAGATAAACTAGTTTATGAGAGTGGAATTCCCAGACACATGGCAAAACATACCACTGGACACCTTGCTAGGGCTAGCTGGTCAGGAGCATACTTCCCCTTATAATGTATAGAGGTCAAACAACGCCTGGTGGCATCTCCAACAGACGTCACTCACCTAATCCTGTGCGAGAATCCTCACGCAGGGTGGCACATGTGTGCTCATTGATTCGTTCTACAACATTCTGTTAGAAAGGAATTTGAATCTTGAACCTCTTGCAAAATTGTGTCCGAAAATCACTTGAGAAATCAATAGTGTGATACAAAAAAAGCTATAACATTTACAATTGAGATTGACCAGTACGCAGATTTTAACTACTGTAGTATAGCACAACATCAGCCCAATATTTCTTAGTTGTTTTATGCAATGTATTTAAGATAAACCCAATTCTAAACACCAAAATACACAATACTAAAGTTTATTTTTAGATTGTTTAGTTCATGAATTGAATTGTTTCATCGTTTTACTCCCTCAACATGATGATACTTAAGCCGGGTCACCACCAAAGGTAACATGCAACATGAAACTGCAAACACACATGCAGTGATTCTGATTCTGATGGAGTAGCCAACCCTTTGAGACGGGTGCCCCGTAAGGGGGCGCTACTGTGCCACACGTATGTAGCGTTAAACATTCTACTAAATAACTACCCTTGACCTGTAGGTGTGCACAGAATCCCTACTGCACCCCAAGGTCTGCAGGGACCAGTTGTCCGGCTTTTTGTTTCAATCCATACCACCCCATTAGTAGGCTTTTGGCAGCTTTAATGACCTCACTTAATTGGGTACCCTCGCCAGTAAATCCCAGCTATTCTTCAATGGATGTGTTACAACGATCTATACACAGTATGTGTATAGAGCACATAGATGGCGCCACACTTTGGCGCATGGACGTTGTATTTTGAATATGGTATTATTTGCAGTGGCGGCTCGTAGCTAAAAATTAGTGGGGTACTGCTCCAGACAATTTTTAGCGACTCCTTTCAAACGGTGGGCCAGACTTTTGCCAATGCACGTTAGCGTGCCACTCTGTAAATCTGTAACACTGCCGGTGGGACAGCGCTCTTTTCCCCCTCGTAGCCTGGTGTGCAGCTTCCTATGTGAGCATGCGCACAACAGGTAAACACCTCGCCACTGGAACTGAGGAGCACAAAAGTGCCATTGCTTAACTGCAGAGTGGCACAACAGTGCTTATTGGTCCAATTTTGGACCCTCTGTTTGAAAGGAGTAAAAACATATATTTTGCTCTATACGGCGATTTTAGGTTTATTTTTAGTTTCATTTCTCTTTTTTCTTTTCTCTTTGGGGGTGCTGCAGTTCCGCAGTGCCTATGGACTGGTGGAGAGCCGGCTTTAAAATACTATTTCAGATATACCATGCAGTAGTGTATGCATGTGTCAATATATACTTTCTTATATCGTCGAAGTGAATTTGTACGATTACATTGATACAAACGTCATAAAAAATTGCTGCTTTGCCGAACGGCGTCGAGGCGAGAAACTTCATTATCAAAAACGCCTTCCTTTGCTGCCGTTCACGATCTTCTCCATATTCCCACTATCCCACCCTAATCCAATCATAGTTCACCCTGCGAATGCAATATGAAGTGAGGGAGGGTTGTATTTTTAGCACCCCCTCCCTCTCACAATTTCTCCTAAAAAGATAAAACCACAAAACGTCCCCTTGAGCAAGAGTAGATTAAAACATAATGTTGTAAAGGACGTTGGAGATGCCCCGAGGGGGGCGCTTCATCCCTGTGCACGAAAATTACTCTTCGGACGAGGGGGGCCCTGTCCCCCCTCCTCCCGTTTTGCCAATTTTCGTTTTACACGCGAGTACAGCGGTAATGGTCGTGTTCGGAAATAAGGTCCACAGGCGCGAGACAATCAGCTAGGACGCGTTTACTTTGGCTCATGGCGACGAATATTAAAAGAAAACGGGAGACTGGAGCGCCGTTGACAAGCGGCTAAATGGATTGGCTCCAATTGGCCATTCCCGAAGGTGTCTTATTAAGCGGACAATTTAATAGCGACTCAGTTTTCAATCTAAACAGCGCTGGCTCCCCCTATATCGAAAGATGGATAAAATGAGGAGGATAGAAGGGGAAACCGTTCACAGAGGGCGCTGCCATCGTACAATGGGCATAAAGCAAATACTCAAAACTCGGAAGTATGCATGTAAATAGGTCCTATATACCATGTTTTATCGCAGGGTGATACATTAAAGAAAAAACACCTTAAAATGAAAAAAGAAGTTTTAATTGCTGTTGACATAATCTGATTAATTATTTGCATAAAATGTTACTCGTGCTGTACACGTATATATACGCGTTTGTTTACCGAAAGAATACCGATGTCAGAGATTATGGTGCATCTAATGATACATCTATTCAGTTTATGTTTTTTCTGTTTAATTGAGTTTTTGAAAGGGAAGGATTAGTGGGGGAGGCACACTAGAAGATGTATCCCCGGGATGGGTCATTGTATGTTCCAGCAAATTTGCTGGACACCCTAGTTTTCAAAAAAAAGTAAATAAGGACGTCTATGAGGTGAGGGAAGGGGGGGGGGTCTGAAATGGATGGACACCGTGTGGACAGGGGGTCAATTTTTGAAGGAATTTCTGGGACGTCCTCTTCTAATGGCCTCTATAAGCTAACAAAGAATATTTATTTTTAAGTGTTCGTCTTGCAGTTGGGGGAAGGAGGGGGGGGAGAAAGGTGGATATTCACTAGTCAGTGACGATTTTCGAAACCTTCCATGGGTTTAAAACATTCCTAAAGATAGTGTTCAGATTCCACCCCAACACTTTTGGTGCATGTACCCACAGATGTCGCTGTTGGATGACTACAAACTGTTTATTCAAAGCCAAATGGTGGCGGCACATGCATAAAAGCTCAAGCCCACTCACCCGTTGAGCCCCTCGTTCTCCCGCGGTTTTCCATCGCCAAATTTCGTTTTCTCTCCTTAAATTTGCCAGCAATCTTTGGAGGCGGAGGCCAACGCGAGGAGTTTTGCGTAAAAAGGCTGCTATCGAGCGTTTTGCGTGCTATAGAACTCTCGTAGAGAAAGAAAGAGAGAAAGAGGCTCTCGTAGCGAGACTGCGATCAAATTTGATTGTTATCTGTCATTCTAGGGAAAATTTAATAAGCCGAATACCCGTGATAATGCATAAATTAATAAAATCATATTTTCACCATCGCGCTCAATTTGATGTCAAAAGCCTGGGTAATTGCGGTAATAGCAAATCGATCGGCGAGTGTTTCCTACCGACGGCGCTGATGCTCGTGGATATGCGAACACGAGCAAAATGAGCAGTGAGCTTAAGTGGCGCCCCGTAGCGGCCATATAAGGCGAGACAGATTGGAGGGCTACTTCATAGACCTCATGGATAAATGTAGGCCGGCCCGACAAGTTTACGAGTGCCTAAAGGGTAACGAAAGAGATTTCGGGGCACCTGGTATAAGAAAACCAAGAAACTACATCAGACCCGAGGCACATTCCACGGAACAGTAGGAACTCATCGTCCACAATGCTGTACTTGCTAAGGCACCAAATTACTGGAGGAAATCGGTACAGTCAAAGAGCACCCTCTCAGTCTACTCTGCAAAACAACGAATCTGCAGGGAAAACATTTACAACAACACTGTAGGCAGCGACCTGCTGTTTACGACAAGGACTGGTTCTCTCGAAATTTCGAAACTAACTACAAGAACAAATACTGGAATGGTATGGAAACTTAATCGACTGTTAAATTATCATTAGGTTCTGATGCTTTGTACACACTATAGCAAACACGAAACAGAAACAGGGTTTCGCAAATATGTTTGTGATATGTGGATGCCCTCTAGTTTTCTGCAAGCATGCTTCAGCAAATTTTTGGCCAAAAAAACGTGTTTCCATTAAACATTTCGGTGATCGCGCAAGAGGTGTTGAAGATCAAGGGAAACGTTGTTTGCTGGTTAAGGCGCTCCTATACCAAGGCCTTTAAACTCCACGCGACCCACTGCAGACGATGCTTATACTAGGGCGAACACTAAAAAACGATATTCACCTATCTGACAAGCTCAGTTTCGACATGTTTTTTTTTATGTGGACAACTAGATTTGGACAAACTTGTTTGTGGAAATATGTTCACGAAACTACGTGATTACAATTTGCACTGCCAGTAATGAAAGTTGTTGTTTTTCAATTTCAATAAAACATATCCTGCATCTAACTTAACTGTTCCCCTTTCTTTACTTGTTTGAAATTTCTCCCCATGGTTTTAAGTATTAAAAATGGAAATCGAAAAATATCGTTACAACAACCTGAAAAAGATACTCTTGTTTTAAGAAAGGAATCCATTTTCCTCGAATGATATTACTTGTTCTACTCGCAGCTGTTGTTTCAAAATAACGAAATTAATAATATTCTCGATGACATTTTTTAAATAAAATGCACGAGTAAATATTGAAACTTTTCAAAAAGGAAGATGAAATGAAATGTTTTTATTCAATTAGATGCATTTTTATTTACAAACAATGAAACAGGAAGGTCGAACATTTCCCAAGTTACACAGTTTATTTAAAAATTACCAATAGCATGGTGCTTAAATGGAAGGTCAAGGAAAAACATACGTAATCTTCAAAACAGATGAAAAGAAAGCTTGTAACATATATTTTAATAAGTGGTCGCATAAATTCACATACGGTTTAAACTTGATCATGTTTACATGAATCAAGGGTTGTCCACATTTATAGCCTATATGTCTTTATATACGTGCATGGCCATCCATAGCTTTTCCCCCCCGGTTAAGGGCCATTCAAAAAGGACGTCCTCAAGAGAGGTGGGGGAGTCAGCTGGAATGTTGACACCATGTGGACAGAGGGCTAGGGGGTAAGTCATTATGGACGTCCACTAATGATGTCATTTTTCAATTTTTGGATTTTCTGCTAAATGAAGTTTTAAAGGTCAGTGAAAGTGGAAATAGACTCATGAAAAAATGTGTCCCCAGTCCCAAATGTACTTTAATTTTTATAACCTCGGGAAAGTCGGTATTTAAGCCCAACTTAGTGTTAAACAACAATTTTATGCTGGAATTTCCCTTCGAGGTCAGGAAATCTGGAAATACATCGTGGAAGTGGCAGTGAGACGGGTGCTTGAAAATTTATAAGATGGTTCTTTCTAGTTTCCAACAAATTTTCCAGACACCCTACTATTTAGCAAAATATGGACGTCAATGAAGGGGATGTCTGGATAAAATGGCTGTCATGTGGACAGAATTTTAGAAGGAGTTCTAGTGATGTATTTTTTAAATGGCCCCTTAGAGTGTAGGACACGTGTCCAGTTTCCATTGTATCTGACGAAGGGAAGAGTTTACACAGAAAGTTTGATTTGAAGACTTTTAATGTTTAGTACATCGCAAATATTCCTGGAATTCTCATTTTTAAAAAGATTTACGTAATTTGATCGATTGGGGAAATAAGCGCTTGACTGTTTCCATCTTCTTTGCAAAATATATATATATATATTATATAACTGTAAGTTATACAGCCTGCAGTTGCGTGTACTTTAATTTAAACAACGAATGCAAGCGGCCCTGCAATGCACAGAAAATTGCGTCAAACTTTCTTCATATTTCAGCAGATTTCTATCTTTTTCGTTGATGTCCAACCAACAAAAACTCAATCAATTTTTGTCATTTTTCTCTCTCTTTCTCTTTTTTTTTGGGTCCTCTCTTGCATTTTCATCAGTGTATGCGGCTTACAGCGCAGTCCTATACTTATAGGCATAGAGAGCTTATTTTACCCATAATCCTCCGTAATAGTTTTGCATTATACGAATCAAACCTAGTGCCGTATATATATATATAAATCTGAAAAAAAAGCAATTTCATTTCTTAACTTTTATATACTTATACATGCATGCGCATTTCTATATATTTAATACAATACTTATAACTGAGTGTTTGTATACGGACCCTATGCAGACGAGTGCATACAATCGCTGTCTGTATGTACGCGTGTATTATATGCACACTATATATTTTCGAAGTAAATTTCAACGGATTTTTTCTATTTTTTTTTTCATCCAGAAATATAAAAAAGCTAAATAAATGCACTTTTGGAAAATGCCCGTGTAAAATGCGAGCGCGACATGCATGCTGATGTTCGTGAATTTGCATACCACTCCAAAAGGTCCAACAATAATCAGCCCATATCCATGCATTAAGGGAGCAACCTTTTAACTTTTATATACTCGGGATAAAGGAATAAGAAGCCAAGTTTCTAGACGCGTATATAGACATTGGGATTATACTTTGGGAAATTACTCTTGTTACATGGAAATGAGACGTGTTGAAAACGTGTGCGAATGTTCGTGTTATGTCGAGATTTACGAGCTAATATTGAAAATGTTTGTGAAAGTATACATACACCGATTCAAATCAGTTCAATTCAATTTAATTCCACTCAGTACACTACAGTCAGCAAATAAATGCCATACGGTAGGGGGAGTCGTATACCCAATCATTTCAGGAGAATGCTCCTACGTCAGTAGCGACTTGGACATCGTTGTTAAATTGAATTTTTACTAAATCTGGACTTTCGCCAGGAAGGTTATTCCATCGTCTAATCGCATGCAAAAAGAA
>JAQGBW010005200.1:0-12409 GCA_034698625.1 Julus scanicus
GGTCGGCACGCATGCGCAGATCGAGTGACGGTCAGAAAAAGACGTCGGTCGATGCATTGTGAACCAGGCATTATAGTACAGAAATGAAAGCATCTGATATACCCATTGCCACTGAACATCTACAGTGGCGCAAAGCAAAAATGATACACCTGCATTTAACGACTATGTATGCAGGAAGAAATTTATTTTTACAAGAAAATATTGAGTAGATGGCAATAAAAATGAAATATGTATTTGCTTACATATCAGATAACAAATTAACACCAGCAATGTCTAAAATTAATTAAAAAAATAATAAATATTTAAAGAAATCCATGTCAAAACGAAAATGATACAGCAAGTTTAGGTCAAAGAGAAAATGATTTATTCAAAAGTTCATTATATTATTGCAATGCAGTGGAGTCTCACTTATGCAAAGCTCACTTATATGAAACATTCAGTTATACAAATTATAGTGCATCAATTAGTGTGTCTGGGTTTCTTTCTATGATTAATTTTCCAGCAACAAATTCGTGAAATTTTGCAATGGAAGCCCAAACAACATTGGAAGAACGTCACCCGTACAAAAATGATGTGCAGAAAATACCAGAAAAATATCCCAGTGCATTTCCTGCAGAAACTACTCTGCAAAAATTTAACGCAATTCTGGCAATTTATATTCCCAGAAAATAGTCTACACAGCTTTAAACCAAATTTCTGCAGAATTTCAAAGATGCATTAAACTTGCAGAAACACTCTATATACTAATAACCCCGCCAAACTTATAACCTCTCCAAACTAAAAACCCCATCCAAACTAATAACCCCTCCAAACTAATAACCCCTCAAAAACTAATAACCCCTTAAAACTAATAACCCCTTCAAACTAATAACTCCTCTAATCTAATTAACCCATTTAAACTAATAAACCCCCCTAATCACATTCACATCACATAATAGTTAATAA
The DNA here is from genome assembly GCA_034698625.1 of Julus scanicus. Taxonomy (NCBI): domain Eukaryota; kingdom Metazoa; phylum Arthropoda; class Diplopoda; order Julida; family Julidae; genus Julus; species Julus scanicus. The sequence goes on from JAQGBW010005200.1 coordinate 946, forward strand.
ATATGAGCATTTATAATCTTAATGGTAATAATGTTCCAGTATTAGCTAACCATAACTCCCTTTTCAAATGCTTCACTTCCAAGTAGTACGGTTGGCCGAGTGGGTAGAAAGGTTAGGTTGGTATTAGCAAGTTTCCGGGTTTGCTTCCCTCTGTTAATAATTTTTTAAAAAAATAGATTCTGCATAATACTGCAGGAATGACATGCATAATTCGCCATCTTAATTCTTCAGAGATTTAAGACGCTGAATTCTGCAGAATTCCGAGTCATTTTTTGTATGTACAGTTCATGTACTGCCTTACATTTCTGAATAAATAGATGAAACTTGCTATATTCATCAATTTAGGTTGTTTTCTTGTCTTGAGAAAGCTGGCTGACTACTGGCTTTATGATATCTGACATTTGGATTTTGGTGGCTGAGCACTGGGGAAATTGGTGTTATTTCAAAGTCATATTTTTAGATTTTAAAGCATTATAGATAAAGCTATGATCTTTACATGATTCATTAACTTAACATTATAAGTTCTTAGTTACGTAGTGAGACATTTGCAATCAACCTTAATTGGTTTTTTTTAATTTCTAAACAACAACTTTGCATTAACTAGCTGACTACGGGTGCTTTTACCCTATATTACATTTTGGCAACGAGGATGAAATTATTTCTCCAGTAGAGATCCCACAAATTATCTGCTGGAATTTTGGAAACAATTGCCCTGCAATTAATTCAACTGTGAGTAATTTTGATCAACTACTCATCTGATCATAATGCCTGTTAGGAACATTGAAATTATTTCTCCAGTAGAGATCCCACAAATTATCTGCTGGAACTTTGATAGACTGGGATATTATTTGAAAGCCAACAACACTGTGAATGACCCAAAAAAGCATGCAACTCTTCTGACACTGTGTGGCCCAGCTATTTTTGCCATCATCAGGTCATTAGTGTCACCGGCCTCACCATCAAACAAAACTTATCAGCAACTTCTGGATCTGTTAAGTGGCCACTTTGCCTGTCCCTGTGGAGATCTACCAGAGGTTCGACTTCCAAAAATGTCAGCAATCGGAGGGAGAAGGCATCGCTAATTACGTCGCTGAGCTGCGCTAGTTAGCCGAGCATTGCAACTTTGCTGACACCCTCAAGACAAGATTGCGGGACCAATTGGTATGTGTCCTTGTGGTTAAGGAACATCAACGCAGACTCCTGGCTGTAACACACCTTACTCTTCAGTCTGCCTTGGACCAGGCGACCGCTGCTGAAGCTGCAGTTGGACATACGCAAGAAATTCGTGCGGCCACCCCACCAGCTGTCAATTAGGTCAATCAAGTGAAAAGCAACAATCACTTTAATCGCAAAAAGAGTGGTGGAACACCGACATCCAGGAACCGGCCATCAAATCAACCGTGTTTCCGCTGTGGGCATCAGCACGATCCTCAGCAATGTCGCTTCAAGGACGTTTTCTGCAACTATTGCCACAAGACAGGGCACATCGAAAGCGTATGCCTGTCGAAGAAGAAAGGTTTCAAGCACCAGACATCTTCTGGCAAGTCTGGACATTCCAGACAAGCTAATTTTGTGAAAGTCACTCCTTGTACGACAGATGAAGATTCAGGCCAAGTTTACCATCTTTATCAGATGTCAGGTGGTGCCGAAAAGCGCCCTCATCCACCACAGTATGATCCCGTATCCATTTGTGGTAATACATTAAAATTGGAGGTTGATTCAGGTGCCATGGACACCGTAATCTCCGAGGAGACCTTCAGCACAGTCTTCAAGAGCAACACACCCCAAGCTCAAGCCATTTGGATCCGAGATCCGCGGCTACCAGCATTGTCGTGCTGAGCTTTTGGGTACATGAGATCTAGAAGTCAAGTACGGCTCGTTCCACGGTATCCTGCCCTTGCTGGTTACTAAAGCGTCTTGCGAGAATCTGCTGGGTCGAAACTGGTTTAAGCCTATGGGAATCGTTCTCAGCGGTGTTCATCAGCTGTGTAGCAGTCCCCTGGATGCAGTCTTAGCAAAATACAAAAACTTATTTAACGAGGATCTGGTAAACTACACAGGTCCGCCTGTATCCCCACAGTTGGATTCTTCTGTGTCATTTATTCAAATGAATGCTCGTCGTGTAACATTTGCTTTACAACCGATGATTGATAAAGAGCTCGACAAGCTTATTGTACAAGGCATCCTGGAATCTGTGCAACACACCAAATGGGCAACACCAATTGTACCAGTGCTCAAGCAGAATGGACAAGTCCGAATATGTAGCGACTATAATAGCACCATTAACAAGGCTTTGCGAGACGACCTGTATCCAGTTTCTACAGTAAAGTCAATACTTGCAGCACTGGCCGGAGGAAAAATCTTTGCAAAGATCGACCTTGCCCAGGCCTAACAGCAACTATCCGTCGATGATGCAGCTGCAGATGCCCAAACAATCGTAATGCATCGTGGGGCTTTTCGTGTGAGAAGACTGCAGTTTAGCATAAAGGTGGCACCTGGTGTGTTGCAACGCTTCATGGATCAACTCCTAGCTGGCTTACCTAGGGTGTTACCCTACTTTGAAGATGTCCTGGTGTCTGAGGGTAATCTGGAAAGGCTCGCAAACACACTTGACAAAGTATTAAACTGCTTGAAGTCTGCAGGCATCAAATTTCAGTTAAATAAATGCCGTTTAGAGTAACCAAGATCGATTTCCTTGGTTATAGCATTGACGAAAATGGTGTTCGGCCAACAACGGATGAAGCATTTGATAAAGTGGAGTGTCTATTCATGGCTGATTCCTTCCTAGCACACTATGACAAAGTGATGCATCATAATAGGGCATTGGTGCCGTGCTGAGCCACAACTTGTTTTCTGGAGAATTTGCGCCTGTAGCATACTACTCGCGTACCATGTCATCTGCTGAAAGAAACTATGAACAGATCAACAAGGAAGCTCTAGCCATGATATCAGAAGTCAAGAAATTCCATGATTATTTATATGGACAGAAGTTTGACTTTCACACCGACCATAAGCCACTGTTAGGCTTGTTTGCGAAGGCTGAGCCAACTCAGCTTTAGATCTCGCCCCGAATACTCAGGTGGAGTCTACTGCAAAATGTTTATGACTACCGCCTGATTTACCACCCTGGTAAAAAGATTGTACATGCAGATGCACTGAGCAAAGTACCAGTACCTACTATAAATTTTGAGACTCCAGCTCCTGCGGACATTCTCATGTTAGAGGGCATGACAGATGCCCCGCTTGCCGCTCCTGAGATTGCTTATCTCTGTAATGACCCTGGCATGTTAGGGTTGCCTGTGTCATGAAAGGAATGATCTTTGCCTTGAATGCATGTAATTACTGTTGGTACTGATGGCGTAATTGGTCTAGAAAGTTCTGGACGATTAGGTAATTTAGCGCCCAGACTCACCACCAGGTGCAATTAGCTATATTTAGTGAGCCTGGGGCAGAAAAGGGTTAGACGAATCTCGGGGCCTGATCGGAGAAGATCAGCCGCCTGTTTTATCGGTTAAGTTCCTATATTTTGTAAAAGTCCTGACGGATTCAGGCACCTAAGTCGTAAACGCGTTTTTTATGATTCTAAATGTCCTTTTTGTTAATAAACAGTTTAAAAGTAACTACGTCAGTCGCGTGTTTTCCTGCCTAGTGAGTGCTACACCCTTACATGGTGGAGGAGCGGTTTTGACGATACCAGTCAGTGATTCCCATGGACATTTTTTGTGTGATGGAAGATACAGCTTATACCATCCACATGCGATCAGTAACAAATGCTAATCGAGGTAAGGCCACTACTTCGTCGGATCAAAGGCCCGAACTTGATGCATTAGCTGGACAGTACACTTTGGTCGGAGACTAGGTCTGTGATATCGAGTCGGACCCAACGGCACAGTGGCAGCGGACGATTTGATGGCATTTGCAAGTCGCGTGACGCATCAACGGCAATTGGAACGATCTCCAGAAATAAAGACAATACTAGAGCCAGAGGTTATTATCGAAACACCAAAATTGGCTAACATGGAAAATTCATTAAGACAACCACAGATGGCGGTCCCTGCACCGGTAATTGTTAACATGCGACCTGCGGGGTTGACATATGATGGGGTTGCGGATGTGGAGAAGTTCCTAAATACGTTTGAGGGTGTATTGCGTGCAGAGGGATTGCCTGCGTCATCATATGCAACTCAGTTGAGGGGACATTTGTCGGGCCAGGCGGCAACGTGGTTTGATACGCGGAGCCGGGAGCTTCTGGGATTGCAGTGGCCACAGTTAGTGGCTTGACTGAAACTTTTTTTTCGGATCTACGGCCTATAATCCTAAATTACTTCGGGAATATATATCAAAGAAACAAGGCCCAAATGAGTCCCTTCGCAGTTACTTTATCGACATGTCAGCAAGAGCACACTCCTTGAACCCATATTCATCGGCCACTGACACAATTCAAGTGGTGCTGACGGGGTTGCTTCCGTGTTGTCAGATGGCCTTAAGGGACGAACAATTTCTTACGTTAGATGATCTTTGGTTGGCTTTGATAAGGCTGGAGAGATCGTCTGTTTTTAGTAGGCCTGTGCCCGCCTGGGCCCCACCACCTGTTCCGCCAGGATTCCCAATTGGGATGCCACCAGGTTTTACACCAGCATTTGCTCCGGGGTTTTCATTAGGGTTCCCAGTTGGTTTCCAACCTGGATATCCAATGGCGTATCAGCAAGGTTATCCTCCAGCAGTACCAGCGATTTTGCCACCACCGGGGCAACAGAAGCAAACATTGGCACAGATGGCGTGCTGGGGCTGTACGGAGTTGGGACATATTAGACGAAACTGCCAAAAAATAAAAAAGCCCCTTCGAATGGGGTAGCTTCGGTAAATGGACTTAATAAGGGGGTGGAAAGAAAGAAAGATCAAGAAACATTGACCCCTAAGATTACACAACCGGTGGAGTTGGCAGCGAAGGAACGGGACTTGGGGTTTGTTGAATCTGAGATGACCTGGAATGAGTGGTCGGCATCACCTGCTGTGACCGTGTATATTGGCGACCGATCTGCAGTAATGACCGTGGATACGGGTGCGTTATTATCCGTGTTGTCGGAGGATTATATATTGCATTTTGGACTTAAATTGTTGCCCGCACGGCCATTGCGGCGGCTGTATGACGTATCACAAAATGACATTCGGTTTATGGGTGAAGTAGAAACCCAAATTATAATTGGAGGACGGCAGTGTATGAATCGATTTCGTGTTTTGCAATACCCTAAGCAGGTTGCATTATTGGGGTGGGATTTTTGCCACCATATGGGACTCGTGATATTGCCAAAATCGGAGTCATTCTGTTCTCAGGACGCGCCTAAAGAGCAGTTTCCATTTGCCCGGATTTGCGGCGTGACCCAGTCACAAAAAACGGAGGAGGAGACAGTACCATTGGAAGTATGTGAGTCATCCAAACAAGAAAACGATCAGACTATGGGATTACCTGATAAACCAGTTGCGTTGCCCCCATGTTCGGAATCATTGGTTGGACATGTCCTGATAGGACATGTCAAGGTGACCTGGTGTTAATTGAAGCACTTCCATTGGAAGATACATCTGCGCGAGAAATTATGTTGTTAACAGATAGCCGCTGTTGTCTCTTTCAGATAGCCAATTTAACTGCGGAAACACTGATGTTGGAGGAGGGCGCAATAGTCGCATCGATATCGACAATTGGTGAACAGGAGTTAATGTCAGTGTCGGGAGTGGCAGAGGATGAAGCGTGGGTGGAGCCGGTCGGGGTGCCAGAAGATAGTTTTCTATTGGAATCACTATTGAATTTAGGTCCTACATTATTAAAATGCTAGCGCAGAGATTTACGGCAATTATTATTAAAATTTCGACGGGCATTTGCCCTATCGGTTAAAGAATTGGGATTAAGTAAATTACCACCCCATTTTGTAGATACGGGAAGCAGTTCTCCTGTGTACATTTCACCCAGACGGTCATCTCCGAAGGTTCGCCAAGTTATAAGGGAAGAATTATCAGAAATGTTAAAACAAGGAGTAGTTGTTCCAAGTAAAAGTCGCTTTTCGAGCCCTGTCGTGTTAGTTAAGAAAAAGGATGGGTCAGTTAGATTTTTTTACGATTACCGTAAGCTTAACCATAACACAATAGTTGATAGCTACCCGTTACCAAGAATTGATGATGCCTTGGATGCTATGCTAGGTTCAGCATGGTTCGCTACATTGGATATGATGTCAGGTTATTGGCAGGTTCCGATGAGTGAAACGGATCGGGAAAAGACCGCTTTTTCGTGCTTAAAGGGGCATTTTGAATTCACCCGTATGCCCTTTGGGTTGTGTAACGCCCCGGCTACAATGCAGCGAGGGTTGGATCAAATTTTTTTGCGTCTTTAATGGGAGGCTTGTTTGGTTTACTTGGATGACATTATAGTGTTTGCCCCCACTTTTCCCCTGTTTTTGGCACGACTAACTTATGTGCTTGAGCTGCTGATAGAGCATAATATTCGCTTAAAACCCTCAAAATGTTTTTTTTGGATATGAACAAGTTCAATATTTGGGCCATGTCGTGAGTGCCCAGGGGGTGGCCACAGACCCAGATTAATGCTAGGCCATTAATAAATCTAGCCCGGGACAGTGTTTTGTTTGTATGGTCATCATTATGTGAGGATAGTTTTTTGCAGTTAAAAAGAGCTCTATGTTCCGCGCCTATTTTGGCAATGTTTACTCCAGGGGCCCCATTGCGGTTGCATACGGATGCATCGCATGTGGGGTTGGGAGTAATCTTATATCAGGGCAATAAGGCAGATTAGCGTGTGTTAGTTTATGCTAGTCATGCGTTGCTCTCAGCGGAAACATGATATACCGTTACAGAGTTGGAAGCGCTAGCCATAGTTTATGCAGCCGAAAAATTTCGACATTATTTATTCCTCAATAAGGTGACCATTGTTACGGATCATCATGCACTTTGTTATCTCCGATCATTAAAAAACCCCTCTAATCGGTTGGGGCGCTGGGCGGCTAAGATGGAGGAATTTGTGTATGAAGTGGAGTATAAAAAAGGGGGATTGCATGTTGATGTCGACTGTTTAGCCGATATCCTGTTCCAGAAACGGAAAATTACCCGTTAGTGGAGGATGATGCCTATATTTTTTTATTACAAACCCATAAGGATATGGCACAGGAGCAGCGGGATGATAGATCACTAGACGCGCTGTGAGCTAGGGCAATGACGGGGATAGTGCAGCCTAAAGGTTACGTTATTCTTGGGGATATTTTGTATTTTTTCCATCCATCAGAACCTCCCCCCCCCGGTTGTTACTGGTGGTACCAGTACAACTCTGTAATGAGGTCGTCCGTCAGTGCCATGATCATCCTTTGGCGGGACATTTCGGAATTACGAAAACCATGGCATTATTGACAAGGGCGTATTATTGGCCACAGATGAAGGCAATGGTGGGACAGTTTGTGGGCTCTTGTCCCCAATGCCAGGCAAATAAAATACCTCGACAACTTACCCCGGGATTGTTGCAGCCAATAGAAGTTGAGGACCCTGCAGTTAAATAGGGCTTTGATTTTGTGGGTCCTTTCCCTTCATCTACGGGGCGGGCGGCCTATTGGATTGTTGCAGTAGGCTATGGGACGCGGTTTTGTGTGGCTGCCCCTTGTTAACAAGCAAACGCGGCAGCCATTGAGAAGTTTTGTTGTGGCTTATTCGATCAATTTGGGGTTCCTAAATTTTTTATTTCAGACAGTGGCACGCCCCAGTTAAGCAAGCGTGCACAGGAATTTTTTTCTCAATTTAAGATAAAACATAGGGCGTCCACCCCATACCACCAGCAGGCGGATGGTCTTACAGAGAGAGTGATTCAGACGTTGTTGATATCGGTTAAAACGTTCGCCCCGAAGGGTATTTGTAAGGGGGGGTGGCCTGCAGCGCTGGCGCGTGCAGTGGTCTCCTATAATTTTTCAAAACAGGCATCATTGGGTTGTTCACCATTTGAATTGATGCACGGGTTCGCGCCAAGATTGCCGGTTTATAACGTTATGGGTCAGCCTCCGGTGGTCGGCTCAGGGATTGCCTTAGGGGAAAAGCGTAGAATTGCCAAAAATGCGTTGATACAGGCCCAGCAAAAGCAGAAGGAGCATTTTGATAAAAAACATCGTTTTGCCGTTTTAAATGTGGGAGACTGGGTACCAGTTAGGGATTTGGCCCCTGCGCGTATGGGCCAAGGAAAGTTTCAGGCCCCATACCATGGCCCATACCAGATAGTCGAGTGTATTTCGGACCTTAATTATGCGGTAAGAGATACACGGCGGGGAGTTAAACCAATATCGACTTTTCATGTAAGTAATCTTAAAAGATATCAGCCATGAAGAGCGCCGCAAATTTTAGCGGTTCGGACGCGACCTTTGGTTTTTGGCGCGAAAAATTGGGTGCGCTTGGTACGTGCAGGTAGACCCGCTTACCCCTGGGAGAGGGAGAAGAGTGGACCCGACTGGACTTGTTTGGTGCGTAGTTACCAACAGACTCCATTGTCTTCCGTCCTGACACGATCCCCTCCGGTAAGTTGTATTGCTTTTTTACAATTTTCAACCGATTTAAAAGATGTTGAGTACCCTCCTTTGGCGTCGGTTGTGGTGCATGTTCAAAAGCCATTTGGAGACAAAAAATTGAAAACTGGAGCATGTCTGTTGTTGTTGTTTTTTCTTGTGATGATAATGCATGTGCATTTATTTTGCAAAGTTTTAGTAATTGCGCAGCACGATCGGAATGGTAGTTACGATGACAGTAACGATCAAGGATGGTGAGCGTCGTCAAACTGTCACTAGTTCACAGGCGGGGGTGAACTTTTTGTCTGATAGAGATTTGCCAAACTTTCATCACGGATCACGTGGGTTGCGTAATGGCAGGCCGCCATTGCCACAACGACAACGTGGTCGCCCACAACAACGTTCTGGAAACGGACATCGATTTCCAACTTCAGAATATGGCCGGTTTTCTAATGGTTCAAGTTTCCGTGGGGAGCCCAGGTGGGCCTCCCCTCGGCGACAATGGCAGAATAACCAAGGCGATTCCTGATTGCCAAATAACTACAGACCTGATGAAGATTCGGACCAGGAGATTGCGGTCCAACACCAACCGCCACGTAAAAGGGCGTTTATTGTGGAATTACCCCCACAAGGGACCCAGTTACCGCAACGTGAGATTCGGCCATGGGTACCCCATCCCCGTCAGGAGCAGGAACGGGGTGGACCACCCCCAGCGAAATATGTCAACGAGGACTGGGATAGAGAGTTGGCTGAGAGGGCTGGTTGCCCCGTGCCTCCCAACCTAGGAGCATTTGTTTTGAATTTGCCGCCGGGAATGCGAAACCTGCCAAGGGGACTTGTGCTACCGAACCCTTTGCCGGAGGTGATCTATTTGGCGATGGCGGAAACTATCGATCGTTGCCGTAGGAGACAGCAAGGCCGACAATTTCAGAATGGTGACCAAAGAGTGGGACGTTGGTATGGACAGCATGAATAGGCCGGCAGGCCCCGTTACGCAAGTTTAAACTTTGTGATATTTTGAATTTTTTTTTTTTTTGGTTTTGTATTTTCAATGGTTGTCCAGGGACTGGCCAAATTTAATGAAGGGGGTGTAAGGACCCTGGCATGTTAGGAATGCCTGTGCCATGAAAGGAATGATCTTTGCCTTGAATGCATGTAATTACTGTTGGTATTTGATAATGGCGTAATTGGTCTAGAAAGTTCTGGACGATTAGTTAATTTAGCGCCCAGGCTCACTACCAGGTGTAATTAGCAATATTTAGTGAGCCTGGGGCGGGAAAGGGTTATACGAGTCTCGGGGCCTAATCGGAGAAGATCAGCCGCCTGTTTTATCTGTTAAGTTCCTATTTTTTGTAAAAGTCTTGACGGATTCAGGCACCTAAGTTGTTAACGCGTTTTTTATGATTCTAAATGTTCTTTTCGTTAATAAACAGTTTAAAAGTAACTACGTCAGTCGCGTGTTTTTCTGCCTAGTGAGTGCTACACCTTTACATCTCTCAGCTACGGATCCCGTTTTAGCTCGTGTGCTAAACAGGGTGTGGAGGGGATGGCCATTCTCCAACAGCAGCACCTGTTCATCCTTGGAAAAAGACTTCTGAGCCTTGGTCACGACTTCACATCGACTTTGCTGGCCCATTTCAAGGAAAGACATTCCTTATTGTAATCAACTCGTACTCTAAATGGTTAGAGGTAATACCTGTACCATCAATGTCAACCAACTCCGTTGTTGATCTGGCAATATGGTCAGATCAACCGCCGCCATGTTGACTAAGTCCGTGCGCAGTTGCCTTTCAAAAACCCACCATTTCCTGTGCCCAGTAGTTCCGTCAGCATCCCGGAAATGGTAGTATTTCCACTTTTTTAAGAAGATGAGGTTTCTGTGGCAATGGATGTCAGGACACCATCAATGAAATCTGTTGCACTGATCCAGCCTACTGCGATGCCAGATATCCTGCTGGTGCGCCATTCGGCCTGTTCCACACAGCCACCAGCTTACCTCTCGTACTATATTGTCAAGGGAGGAGGAGTGTTATGTTCTATAGGGTTTCTGTGGATTATCCTAGGAGGTGCCGCAAGGCATAAGGTTTTTGGAATATTTGAATTACAGCTATTCTAGAATTCCGGTTGTTCTAGTTTGGTTGTTATTGCTACCTTTTGCTGTGTTCCAGTCAATGTTATTAAACAGTTAATATATAACATTTACAATAAAGTCACAAATGTTTTTAACTACATTCACAGTTTCCGCATCATCATCAAATAACTCGAATAAAGCTGCTGCTTGCATTTCTTACACCTTCAGCAGACGATATGCAGTCGAAAATCCCAGTAGTGTTCCCACAGCGTTCACAACAATTCTACCCGGGAGTTTATCCTGCTACTAAAGCCACGTGTCACCACGTTTTGTAAATTGCAGCTGATCACGTGGCTTGGCTGAGCATGCGCAGTAATTTTTGAATATTTTTCCCTTTAATCCGGACCGCTTCACGAGCGATCGGAAAAATGTAAAACATCGTTTTCGAACATCAAACAACGTCATAAAATTGCTTAAACATCACGGTAGGCAAACTTGTTTGTCTCAGGTTGTTTCAGAAAACTTATGACGTTGTTTGATGTTCGAAAACGATGTTTTACATTTTTCCGATCGCTTGTGTAGAGGTCCGGATCAAAGGAAAAAATATTTAAAAATTACTGCGCATGCTCAGCCAAGCCATATGATCAGCTGCAATTTACAAAACGTGGTAACAAAATGGGGTACAAATTTAACGTGTGGTACAGAGCCAATATAGCTCTGTAATAACGATAATAATACCATCATGGTATAGACCATAATACTGTTACCCACTCCAACTTTGTATTGCAAAGGTTACCTCCAGTTGGGGGTGGCTGTGTAACATTAAAATGTGAGATATGGGGAACAGCAAGGG
>JAQGBW010005201.1:0-12408 GCA_034698625.1 Julus scanicus
TTTTCCGTTTTTAAGCCTACAACGTGGCCGTTTCAGTACCCTAAGGATTGCAAATGGATACAAATGGTGTGAATGGATACAAATGGATACTAAGGATGGAAATGGTGTGAATGTAACGCGCACGCGTTTTCATCTGTGAATGTGTCGTGCTCGTGTTTTGATCTGTAAATGTGACGTGCACGCGTTTTCATCTGTGAATGTGACGTGCTCGTGTTTTGATCTGTGAATGTGACGTGCACGCGTTTTCATCTGTGAATGTGACGTGCTCGTGTTTTGATCTGTAAATGTGACGCGCACGCGTTTTGTTCTGTCAATGTGATATGCACGTGTTTTGATCTGAGACTGTGACGTGCACGCTTTTTGATCTGTGAATTTGACGCGCACGCGTTTTGTGAAAGTTGTGGTCGCGTTTTGGATCTTGCCAAGGAGTACAACATGGCGAAATCAACGATCTGCACTATTCTAAATAATAAAGATAGTTTCTTTTTTGGTAATTAACCTGCTTTCTTTTAATATTACTGTTATATGTAAACCTTACATGCATTTGTAACATATCTAACACTATAGAACCTTGTACAAATTTGATCAAGTTGGTGTTGCGCAGAGCCCCAAAAAGCACCTATACAAATGAAAAGATGCATCTTAATCTAAGATGACATAAATTAGATGCAGTAAAATAGATGCACTTTGACGTCTTGTTTTGGGGACAACAAAAAAAGATGATAACGCATCTTGTTTTAAGATATTTTGATTTGCAGTGTAGCGAAGCTAGGGCTAAATTAGGTGTTTAAACAGGGTAGATTAATGATGAATCGCTACACCGGATGATTATTTATCTCCACCTTTGATTGTGCCAGCTAGAATCCAGTTCCAAATCCAAATCCACTTGAATTTAGGTCCCTAGCTTTGTCAATATGTCGAGTGAAGACACTAGAGTTCAATGCACTGTAATTATAATGAATGCAACTTCTTATATAGGGAATTAACAAGTAGCCTTTTCGGTTGTTTTTTTATAAGAACAAATGTTTCTGGTACACTATCGTCCTCCACGCTATCATTAATGCCAAGAAATTGTCCTCGGAAATGGTCACTTACTGTTCAAGATTGTCTAGAAAGCTGTTTGCTTTTTTTTGTTAGAGTAATGATGGCGTTACATTAATATGACATTTGCGACAGTATACGTAGCATTTTGTTGTTAAGCCATAAAGGCGAGGAAAAATAATGATGTAATCAAGTGTTTCTGTAACGAGTGCTTCACACATGGCAGGTAAAGTAACATTACGCTTTGAAAATTAGTTTTTGTAATGAAATCTGCAGAGTCTCGGTAAATAACATTTCTTCTTGTCTGTCATAAATCTCAATCTTCAGCACATGTAAGTTCTGGTTCTTATTGCCAACATCTCTGAGTAAATGAAGGCGTTTGTAGCAACAGTTTTAAGCGACGAATTAAACTGCGATGAAATCAGCAAAGTGGATCGAAATTAAAAAAAAAGCAATTACATTAGCCCATTAATGGAAACCCAAAAGCCCTGACGTCGTGAGTTCATTGTAAACACTTCATGTGGACGTGGAAATTAAGATTTTACCAAGATGGGGCTCCTGCATTTGTAATCCTCGCAAAGCTTCTGGTAAATTGCAACGATCACGCTCCTTGTTAAGGATCTTGAAGGAAGAACTGTTCAATCGGTACTTGACATAATCCCAGTTGCTGAATCAACTGGAAAGTGAATATAATCGGAGAATTTTGTGTTTGGATAAGGCTCGGGAAGTTTGTAGCTGCGATGCCAGAGGTGGAACATTATTTAGAATCATGTATTATTTAGAATCTGCAAACGTTAACAGTGTTTGCCAGATACATCTGAAAACATTTCTCCCCATGTATGGAGTAATGCATATTATTTCTGAAAAAATGTGTGACACATATTTTATTATTATTGAGAATTTAGTTATCCATGATGAGAGGATCCTCCACTAATGGAACAGCGCTTGAAGCATTGGGGTTTTTGGGGCATGATGGTATAGGGGTGGAGCAGGTGAGCAGTAGACATGTCTAAGCACGAAAGAACAAAATCAAAGAGAAGCAAATTTAAGAGAAACAAAATTAAAGAGAAACAAAATTAAAGAGAAACAAAATTAAAGAGAAACACAATCATAGAAAGAAAACCGTGAAGAGTCAATTTCAGCAGGGGGTCGCTCTAGATGGTGAGGTCAATGGTTCAATTTTGAGGTATAGATTCCAGGTCAGGTTCGGTTTAGATGTGGCAGCCTCTGCGTAATGGCCGGCAGGAACTCCCAGTAGGCAGGACTGTTTAGGTTAGCAGCCACTGTGGGGTTATGAATCCCATGAAGCTGGCATTCCTGGCAGAGGCTGCGAAGTCAGGTATGAAGTGGAGTGCTAAACCAGTGTAGGTCTCCAACTCCTGCTGCCAGCAGGTGGCAGCATGAGAATGCAAATCAACGGACATTTTTCTAACTTGTTTGTTGATTTACAAAAATCTACCATTTCAAAGTGAAAAACGACAATCAATTTCCCTTGCTGATTCATCAAGCTATTTTAAACAATTTTTGTTTATATTTATTCTCTTTTTGTTTGGCTGTGAGTGTGTTTTCAAATTTCACTCATTGAAAGGGATAAGGTTGTCATCCACCTTAATATCACATATTCTTACTAACATCAATAACAACATTCCAGTAGTCTGGCTGGTCTACCGTATAGCCGGCATCTTGCCACACCCCAACTTTCCGCAGTTTTGCATTAGTTCAACAACATTCAATAATCAACATTTGTCTCCTTTCGAGAGGAGCCGAGTCTGCTAGCGTCACATTACAATATTCAGTCTCCATGTGTGGAGACTCCTCCACCGTGAGTTAGGGTATACTGTATGTCAGCGTGCGGGCTCGATTGTGAAGTGTGGACATGGGTTTGATTATGTACCCGTTGAGTGTATTTTAATAAATAAATAAATATCCCCATGTATGGCCATAACAACCATACATGTCCATGCACCATTATGTGTTAAATACTTGTTTTACATGTAGATTGTACACAGGATAGACATGGTTAAAATTGGAGTGTGTTAGTACACATGTCTTTAACATTTCTGTAGTACACTCTTTCATCTTCATTGAGTGAAGATGAAAATCTGTCTAGACAGTTCTAGATTGGATTTGTGGATCCAAAAGATGCCTACTAAGCCAGACACTATTTACTTGCTTAAAAAGTGTCATTTTTAGAAACTGGGTCAGCACATGTATGTACTATGGCCACAATTAACTGATAAACCGCAGACATGTGCGAAATTGTTGAAGTCTGTTTGAGTAAACCTATTATATATTTAAATATGGGCGTACTTTTTTCTGCCCCCATTAATATTTGATTGGAAAGTTCCAAATTTTCTTTTTCATGAATTATGGATTTACGTAATCTCGAAATACAATTTTTTCACTCAAAGCATTTGTCGATGTCTTTTTAATGTAGAAAATTCTTTGAGATTAGATTCCGGGAGGCACCTTAGCGAGACTGCCATTAAGCGAGAAGTTATGAAAGTGCTTATGTTGAGAATTAATAATCTGAGCGCGATAAGTAAGGAAAATACTCATCAACATCAAATCAAAAATTTGAGGGCGAAGTAAACACTTATGTTCCCCTTTAACCCATTTCTCAAATTTTATCTTTGAAGCGAAATCCTTGTGACAATTTAGAATAACACCCGAAGTAATTACGGATAAAATTTCTCGAAATTAAGTATTCAGATTCGGTCTCGCGAGATTAATGTACGAGAATTACTTTATGAGGAAACTCCATTGGTAATACGCGTTAGTCCCTTTGTGCTCATGCATAATGAATTTGTCACAAATGTTCTGCGGCAAAGAAAGACGGATGCAAGATTAAGCTTTTCTCCAAGAAATCAGCATATATTCATTGTTTCTTATAAAAGGAAATTTTTGCAAAACACAGAATTATTATCATTATCATACTTGATAATGGTCTCCTATATTCTGCAGAAGCCAGCACTGTTAATGATCAGTGCGTAAAAATGCAAATACATCCATACCTCGCTTTACGGCCTAGATACATTCGGGGAAAGTTGACCGTAAAGTGAAAAGCCGTTTAACGAGTCGATTGTTTCTGCTTTATGATTTTTATTTTTTTCTCCTTCTTAAACAAAATGAAACCCATAAGTTGTTTTATTGTTAGCCATATCTGATCTTTTTTTGTGCAAATTGGGTTAATTTATCACATTTTTTGGCCACTTTCTCTAATTACAGCATTATTTTTGACCATATAACGAAATATTTTGGGCCGTAAATCGAAGAGGTTATTTAGTGACACTGTGAGTCTCATCTCATCTCATCGTTTATTCAATAAAATGAACTTGTTTATAAGAAATGTAAACAAAGGCGCCGCCTGCTGAGTGGTGGCTAGTATGCTGGCAACACAGCAAATTAGCCTAAGGCTGGGAGGTTATTATTGATGTTAGATAACAGAAAGGGTATTAGTTCTGCCTGTAATGGAGAGTAGGGGAGATGAACGCGCATTAGTTGCTATTATAAGAGAACAGGTTATCACAGGTATAAAGGAGGTGGTACCAGTCGTGAGTGTGATGAAAAGTGTGGTTTTTGTGACTCGAGTAAATAAAAGCTTGTCCAATCGCATAAAAGGCAAAGCAAGTCTCTCCGGAAGCGCGCTTTGAATCCGCGCATGCGTAGAAGAGAGGTTTGACGTTTTTGGAGATAAGGTGGCTGTGGCCATTTTTCTCATTACCCTGCCGAATCCTATTGAAAAATGGGAAAAGGTTGAGCGCGTTGATCCGAATCGCTCGTTCGCAATAAGACGGACTCCGCGTTTTGACAGCCATCTAAATCACCGGTTTTTGATGAAGTTCTGCGAGGTTTTCCGCAGTGCCTCCTGCAACGACTAAACGCGTCACTACAAATCACTCTTCCGCAACGGACAATCTTGGAGACCCAGCAGGGCGACGGAAAAACGGCGACAGAAAAACGCGACAATAAAAGGCGTTCGTCGGAGGAAGGAGAAGAGAAAAAAAACATCAAAAATGCGGCATATTCAATGAAATCTTGGAAAATTCTTACTAGGGATCTTGGGGGTGAAGGATTGGAAACGCCTCCATGCCAACAATAGACGAAAAAAAAAGGGGCCATTCAAAAAGGATGTTCCCGAAATTACTTTAAAATTTGCCCCCCTCCTTCCGCTCTATACCGTCTGTCCACACTTTGTCAATTTGAAGCTCAGACTCCCACCCCCTGTCCACCCTGTGTCCATTTATGCCTCTCACCCTCCCCACACTGTGTCCCTTGCAGCCCAGACCCCTCCCCCCCACATTGTTCACACAGTGTCCATTTTAGCCCCTCACCCTCCCCACACTGTCCGTTTTAGTCCCTCACCTTGTCCACACGGTGTCCAAAAAATGTGTTGGAACATCCAGAGGCCCTCTCGCTACCAATTCCACGACATTTTTCCAGATTTTTCTGATGAACAAAAATTTCCTGATTGTTTTTGCAACCGCTCTATCCAGAAAGTACAGTTGTTGTTTTTTGGTTATAGGTTCCATTAATTTTTTATTCTCATTTTGTTAAATAAAAATCCAAATTTCATTCACTGTATATGAAAGTATCTTAAATTAAGATACTGTTGAAGTATGGCGAACTTCACCACCACCATTTACTGCATATATTTGTTCGTCGATAATATTTTCTTGAAACACAAAAGTGAAATACAATATGAAATATTGATTTTTCAACCAAAAAAAAAAAAAAAAAATCAAACTCCAAATTACCGCAGAAGTTGAATTTGCAATATGTGAAAAGCAAGATTTTCTCTTTATAGCGAATAATAATCTCCATAAATCCTGCGAGTAGATCAGGATAATAAACAAAAGAATATTCACAACGCACGCAGATTGGTTAGTTCTTCTCTTTCAGCAAAGTATAATTGAAATATATTTCTATGAAGTGAAATTTGAACAAACAGACATTGCATGTTAGCACTCCAATTACGATATTTTCATATCAAGAAACGTATTTGTACATGTATAGTACATATATATATATATATACATATATAAACATGTTCATGCAGTCATGAAAGAATCCAAAAGCTTGAATTACTTTCACATTCTGATAAAGCTTATTTTTAAGTAAAATTTAAAGAAATTTCTTTGAGGTTGTTACTGGAACAAACGAAATGCAAAATTTAACGCAATCTGTTTAAATCGCTGTTTAAGTCTGGTTACGATTTAATTCATACTACGGAGTATGCAGGTACTCGTATCAGTACTTCTGCACACAAGTACATATTGGCCCCAGTTCCGTTACTCATTTCATATGACTACCGATTACACGTACTCTACTTGTACTATAGAGTATGATTCCACTGCAATCGTGTAATCAGTATTCCTACTCATGAGTACAATTTGCCCAAGTCGGAAGAGTTCGTGTTTCCTCCTCGTGAACTTTTGACCTATAAGTGTCTTCGTCTGTTTTACACTGTGGCGTATTTTTTCTTCTCATACATCTCATTGCCACTTCAGTGAATGAATCTAGGAAATGACAATTTGACTAATTAATCGCACGCATCATTAACGCTGTTCAGCATATTCTCAATACAGCTGCGGGAGGCTTTTGTCTAGGATGGAAATGCGCTCTTTCTTGTTTGTACTAACACTCGAAGGCTAGTCGAAGTTTCTTATACTACTAACATTAGTCAAATAGAATATCCATTGGTCACTGGGAAGATGATGTCTTTAGTGCTATGAACGTGTCATACGCACACAAACACACGCGCAAAATACATATACATTATACAAACCCGTGTAGGGTCATATAATGTCTCATTTAAAATCATGCCAAAAAAATCGAATTTCAAAGCGTGCCAAAGAAATGGAATTTCAAAGCGTGCCAGAATAATGGAATTTCAAAGCGTGCCAAAATAATGGAATTTCATAGTATGCCGAAGAAATGGAATTTCAAAGCGTGCCGAAAAAATGGAATTTCAAAGCGTGCCACAATAATGGAATTTCAAAGCATGCCGAAGAAATGGAATTTCAAAGCGTGCCGAAGAAATGGAATTTCAAAGCATGTCGAAGAAATGGAATTTCAAAGCATGCCGAAGGAATGGAATTTCAAAGCATGCCGAAGGAATGGAATTTCAAAGCATGCCGAAGAAATGGAATTTCAAAGCGTGCCGAAAAAATGGAATTTCAAAGCATGTCGAAGAAATGGAATTTGACAGCATGCCAAAGAAATGGAATTTCAAAGCAAGCCAAAGAAATGGAATTTCAAAGCGTGCCGAAGAAATGGAATTTCAAAGCAAGCCAAAGAAATGGAATTTTAAAGCATGCCGAATAAATGGAATTTCAAAGCGTGCCAAAATAATGGAATTTCAAAGCGTGCCGAAGAAATGGAATTTCAAAGCGTGCCAAAATAATGGAATTTCAAAGCATGCCGAAGAAATTGAATTTCAAAGCGTGCCAAAATAATGGAATTTCAAAGCGTGCCGAAGAAATGGAATTTAAAAGCATGCCAAAGAAATGGAATTTCAAAGCATGCCAAATAAATGGAATTTCAAAGCAAGCCAAAATGATGGAATTTCAAAGCATGCTGAAGAAATGGAATTTTAAAGCGTGCCGAAGAAATAGAATTTCAAAGCATGCCGAAAAATGGAATTTCAAAATAGAAAAAACGAAAAAATGGAACAGAGATAAAAAAAAATATTGAAATAACTAGGATTTAGCTGTCTCTTCTCGAATTTTAAAAACGAAAAAACAACTACAATTTGATTTAATTTAAGTATAATAATTTATAAATTTAAGTGTTGGCCTTTAGAGCTCTTGTTTCGATTTGTTAAATTAAGACAAATGTATATGGAATTCTGGATTGTGTTATTTGGATCAGGTGCACGGTTCAGGTAAGATGGAAATTCTTTCTATGTTAGGGTAATTGCCAACAATAATATTTTTTTAAATATGAATACGTCATATGTATTGAAATCTTGAAGAGCTCTTGCGGAGTTTCGATACGCTAATCAAAAATTAATTTGCAAGTAATTGCATTTGAATTCATTGTACCATATCTTCTAAAATTACGTATCGATCTGAGTTTTAACTGCTTTGAGTAAAGAAATCAATCCTAAGCTACCAATAAACAGTGCTTTTGTGTACAATTTGTTTGTGATCTTTTAGGTTATAACCCAAATGTATGCATGTGATGATAGTTTAATGCAGATGTAATTACAGACAGCAAAATTTGCATAGTTAATACATTAGTTTTCGAGTTTAAATTTTCGAAGACGTGTACAGCACTTGCAAAGTTGAACTTCGTTCGTGAAGCAAAGCAACACATTGTGTTCGTAAACCGATTTGTTCGTAAGCCGAGGTTCCACTGTATAGATGAAAGATTTGAGATAAAACCACATGTGCATTGTCGGTCTTGTTTCATCGTGTACGTTTATTTTCCGAAATATTGAGTAATTGCATTCCAATAAGAAGTTGAATTTCCGTGTGTGCCTGGGTTTCGCGTTTCAATTTGCTGGATTCATCTTCAAATGATTTTCACTCGTGATCTCATGTTCGCATATATTGAAATTCCTTTTTGTAATTTGAGAATTGTGTATCGAATGTTCGGCGCTTCAAAATAAGGAGCTTCAAATGTTTTGAAAATGTCGATTCTCAAAATGCTACGTTCAATTAAAGTTTTTACTGCGTCTATTATGTGCAACACGCAACTTTATAACTTAACACCGCTGCACATCTAATTTCGTATTCTGAGCCTAAATGAAGCAGACGTAAGAAAAACAATGATTGATTCGCAGAGGCCTGTCTTCAGCTAAGAGCGTGTAATCGATGGCTGGTGCCACAAGTGCTGCTCTCGATGTTTGCCGATGAAGTATTACTGATAGTTGTTTTTGATAGTTCTTCGTTCAATTAGCAGAAACAAGGACCTCGAAGCCATTTGGGACTCTCAGCATGAAATGACAGAGGAAAAAACACGTGGCGTGGGATTACCTCCTGTAGACAAAGACGAAGAAGACGATTTTCGTCGTGGCTAAAACACATTTTGCCAAAACTTAAGAAATGCAGTTTTGGCACGGTTTTGGACTCGCGAGGAAATGGGAATTGCTTCTGTCAGTCGAGTTTGCTACCAATTATCTATCCTCCAGTGAACCAAACGCTTATAGGCTGTGTCCCACGTGCGAAGGGCTTTTAATTGCCATGAGTTTGTGAATATATATAACGAGTCCTCCACCGAAGTACAGGCATTTTAGGAACTTTAACGAACGCTATACTTTGATTCTTTCAATTCCCCAAACTTGCTATTTTCAGACTTGTTTAGTGATGTTACATTCAGTGGCGG
Organism: Julus scanicus; assembly: GCA_034698625.1. NCBI lineage: Eukaryota > Metazoa > Arthropoda > Diplopoda > Julida > Julidae > Julus > Julus scanicus. Next base: position 9,373 of record JAQGBW010005201.1, read on the forward strand.
AGCGAGTGGGAGGAGGGAGAGGGGGAAGGGGAAGCTAGGGGGAGCCCGAAGTATTAAATGGATTTAGTTGGATTATATACTCTTTTATTAAACTCTGTATTGTTGAAACCTGGTAAGTACACTTATTTTAAGTAGCACAATACAAACAATGTATTTTTCAAGTTGCCAGTTAAGATTGGGGGGAAAGGGGTCGCAAATTTTGCTAGGGGAGGATGGGGGACGCAAAAATTTTGGTAGTGTGGAGGATGGGGAGGAGGAGATCGTCAACGAGGAGAGGGTCACCAATTTGAGTAGTGGAGGAGGGGGTCTTAAATTTTTGTAGTGGAAGAAGGGGAGTGGGTTTGGGGGGGCACATTTGGGTAGTGGAAGATAGGGGGTCTCAAATGTGGGTAGTGGAGGATGGGGATCAAGACCATTTTTGTAGTGGAGAATGGGGAATTTCGCAAATTTGGGTAGTGAAGAGTGGAGCAGCCACATTTTGTAGTGGAGGATGGGGGGTCTCAAATGTGGGTAGTGGAGGATAGATCTCAAATGTGGATAGTGGAGGATGGGGGTCGCAAATTTGGGTAGTGGAGGATGGGAGGGAGCAGATTTGGGTAGTGGGAATGTGGGAGAACATTTGGGTACTGGAGTGTGGGGGTGCAAGTTTGGGTAGTAGAGGATGGGGGATTTCGCAAATTTGGGTAGTGAGTGATGGGATACATCAGATATTGAACACGACCTGAGATATATGCAGACGTCCATCCATGAAATATCTTATATTTATATTGTAGATCACCACGAAGACGTTTAACTCTTCCACAATGATTTTAAGACTTGATAAAATCTATCAGTAATGTCAGTGAAGTAATACATAAAGAAAGCCCTACGATTCTGTCTACAATTTCATGGTTTCTGATATTCCTTCAATTTCTTGTTAACCCTATGTAGTGGTATTGTGTTGGCCATTTCTTCTAAAATAACTGTTTTATCCGTTTTGTCAAGCGTCGGAAATTTCTTTTCTATCTGATACGTGTGTGCTTCATTGGAAATCAATTTGAAGCTTTCTTTAAAAAGTTGATCAATGGACACTAACAATTGCTAGGGTTGGTCGACTGTATGACTGTGGTCCATTGCTTCTTCTATCTGTTATTTCATCCATTTTTCATACCTAGATAGAGATTGAAAGCTTTTATGCTTTAGTGATTTGTGATAAAGTGCGGATAACAGGGTGGGCATGATTCGAGAGTGCGGGGGGAAAAATGGTTGCTCTGGGACTTCCTGTCAGTGATTTGTGGAGGGAAAGATGAAATGTGAAGAAAAAATGGGGGATTAAACGAGGCATTGGAGAAAGCCAAGGGCAAAAGGCCAGGTGTTTTGGAATAGAGTATCCATACTTTCTACAACCAAATCAGATACGAATGATGGCCACCAGGTTGATAGAAGCGTTGGGGAATAGTATGCTACTCAAATGGATGTTCGCACCTTTATCGAAAATAATCATCAACTGGACATTGCAAAAACAGTGTGAAACATTATCCTGTTGGTTTGAAAAAATTTTGCGTTGTATTTAAAATCGCAACATCGGTTAGCATTTGTCGCGTACGTATCACATTTAACATGGCATTTTTATGAATTTGTATAAGAAAATGTCTGCATATTCATATAATAAATGTAGAAAATATGTAGCTTGATGATCATTATGTTGTGCACGTGCATGTTTGTAAGCATGTGCATTCTGTTCTGGATATTTCAAAAAGTATTCTATTGTCGCTCTTCTTCTTTCAATTGCTGTTGAGTAAAGTCTGTTTGCATTTCTGTTGTTCAATTTACGTTTAATTGATTAATTAACTAATTGCTTAAAATTACAACAATACAGGGTGGGGCAGATTAACCTCCATGATTTGGCGGGTGAATTGGAAAAAACCGGTAAAGATAAAACAAAAATGTTTTTGTTTTCTAAAAGTACATACGCCATTTTTTTCGTTGTTTTATAAATTATGTCGTAGAGGACACGGCACACCAAACTGTCCCTTTAGGGCTTTGAAGTGGCCTTTGGTGAAGTTTCCGAGGGTTTTCATTTGCCCAGTAACAAAAATTTTGTTTGTTTGTTAGCAGGCGATTCAGTTTAGCTCGTCACGACAGTTTCTGATTTTAAAGTTATGTCGACTTATCATGCCTCAGTGAATGCCACTCTCTCTAGTCGCAGCTTTAACATTCCGCTTATGATTGTACCTGCTTTCCGCACGCCACGAGTTATTCTAGGAAGTGAATTCCTAAATGTTGCAAATATTGCAGGTTGTCGAGATGAGCTAAACCGAACCGCCTGCAAAAGGCCCTCTGCGTCACTACCACACTTTCCCCGTTTTTAAAAATGTCTCAACAACAAAGCCTCGATGCTCACCCATCTTCGTCATGGTGACTACTGAAAATAGCACTCAAAGAGGGTGTAGAAAGTTTAGAAGACGAATGTTTTGAAGCATTCTCGTCGTGAAACATGAGATATTGGCTGCCCCTGTAGTTTAGCAAAGCATACATACTCTAGTAATCAGTGTTGGACAGTCATTGAGTACATTGAATGAATTTGAGTACAGAGTATGAAGAGTAATTGAATACAAAATGTAAAAAAGTAATTGAATGCACGTGTACTCGTAATCATATCTCATACTCATGTGGCAACTTGCCCAAGTCTGGTTGACAGCACATTTTTTATCATTCCGCAGGTTTAATTACCTGTGGATTCTTTCGTGGCGCAATATAGTGTGCCACTAACCACCGGTTGAAGAAAATTGGTATATTAAATGATAGATATGCTTTTAGGCAATTTCATTTATACACGTGGGTCCCAATTCGGGAGCGGCACATTTTATGCTTTTATGTATCAATAAATTATGAACTGGATCGTAACATTTTCTTGTTTTGAAGGAAGTAATTTTTTTTTTTTTTTTGCCGACGCCGATGGTCGAGTGGGTTACGTGCTTGCCTCTCTATCCTAAGATGCTGGGTTCGCTCCCAGGTCGAGGTCGGTGGGAATTTTTACGGATGGGAGAAATTCCC
>JAQGBW010005202.1:0-12407 GCA_034698625.1 Julus scanicus
CATGTAGGTTGGCACGCATGCGCAGATCGAGTGACGGTCAGAAAAAGACGTCGGTCGATGCATTGTGAACCAGGCATGAGACAACCATGTAGATTACGTTGGCCAAACAATTCTGTATCGACATTTGACAACAATTTTTTATAACACGGGTGAGTTCATGTTTTATTTGTAAGGTTTACGTTATTAATATCTTATTGAATACGTGTGGTGTTTGTAGTGTAGATTTTGACGAAAATTTACCACCCCCTCATCGTCTTCCACCCTCAAAAATTCTAAAAGCTGTATCTCGGTGAATTAGGGCTAGATTTTTAAAGTGATTTCACTTTTAGGACGTAAGTGAACACCTTTTTAAGAATCTGTCATACAAAACACGATTTTGTAAAAGAAACTCAGCCAAAAACTGAAAAACAACGGTTTTTGGGCTGTTTTCGAACATTTAAAATGTCTTTATGCAAATTGAAGACATGTTATAAATGTCTTGGCCTTGATTCAACCCTGTGATTTTTTATCGGTGTTTTGTCGTGATTTTGTGATGTTTAATAATTAGTTATTTCAGAAGATAATATAAAAATGCGTGACACAGTGACACCCACTACGTAACCCCTAATACTAGATTATACACCCAAAAATCCATATGAGACATTGGATTAGGCTGCAATGGATCCAGTTTTTAATTTTAAGTTTCCTGACAAAGTTGTTCCCGTAAGCGATTTTTTCTTTACTATATTATTTATTAATTGTTGTTTCATAAATTCAAATTTGCATGCAATTATAATTATATGAACTGTTTATTTTAACAAAAAGATGCGAAGAATGCGCGTAAATGTGACGCCACAACTTGGAAATTTCTTTATTTTAATATTTTTTAACAGATATCAATAAATCATTTCAAATATCATGAGTTAATTTTATAGTTTTTATTTCAATAACATATCAAAACAGTAGCGAGAACAGTGTCTCTAATTCAAGTTCCAAAAGGGTTCTGGTACACTTATCAATTGTCCAGTGACAAGTTTTCCTTAGGTAAAATTTTACTCAACATTTTTTTCATATAATCTATAATTATCGCTTCATCGCGAATCACTTCCTCTCTTTCTTCATTCATAATGAGTGGTTTTGTATAAAATGTGCAGTTTAACAACCAACGTTTATCTTCACCACCGCAATACCTGATGAAAGTCTCCATGAGATGAAGTTTATTCTGGTGTAGCAATACAAGACAGATATTGCTTTCAATTTCACCACGCAGAATATCTTTTTTTTTATCCTCCGTAAATTTGCCGCACACGAAATTAAGCCATCTTTCATCTTCGATCATCAACGCAAAATAAACTAACTTTTCTCGACGGTTTCCGCAATGATTTTTGTAAATGTCCATCAGCGCTGTAAAAATTTCAAAATAATCATAATCGTCGAAACCCTTGCGTACTTTAATCATGACAGCAAAAAGGAATTCACGGACGATATAATCGGGTGTGATTTTGGAAAGTGCCGTTGCCACATCCAATAGCAACGGTTGATAAGGCCAACGAAGGAGACTCTGGAGCAGCTTGTTGATGAAGGAATTCCGAATGCAAACCTGAATTCCGAATTTCCTTAAAACTGTACGGCAAGTGTCCGGAGAGAAACACTTGCTGTAGTTGGAAATGTCCGAATTCAAGTTTTCATAATTGTCAAGATTTACATTGTCGATGAAGAATGTAACAGCCGTATCGCTACAACCATTTTCCAAAGCGATTTTGAGACCTGCAATTTGTGCTTTTTGGGGTACGTGAGAACAGTCTCCGTACCGCGTAGTGCCGTAGTCGATGAAAACTCGAAACCAGAATTGAGTGAGTGGCCAAAACACTGACTTGAGGAGGTAATGCGCTTCAGGGAGAGTGGGGATATAATACTCGTTGAATGGTTTAGTAGCTGGACTGTTAATCTCCAGTATGTCATCCTCGTTGAGCTGTCGTGCAAGCTGGAATATTTGTTTTACGTGACAAAATTCACAAGCTACCATGAACCTGTAGAGGATGGGCCACTTCCTGTCATCTACAACTGCTCTGGAACTTGTCAACAGGTCCACATTCCCATATGGCGACCAAATAGGATGGTTGTCGAAGCAAAAGTCGTTGTGCCACTGCTCCAAATCTTCGTACATGGGTTTTACGAGGCCTCTGAATGTGCCTTTTATGCGGTTTGGCAAAGGCAATTTTTTAATATTTTTAAAAACTTTGTCAATGTTCTCCTTTTCGTAATCCCTCATTTCTTTTTCTGGTAATTCTGCTACCATGTTTCTGTTCTTTACACCGACTGTTTTGATTACTCGACGTATGATTGCTAACGTACAAATATATTGTAACGAAAACAAAACATTGTTTAAATCAAAGTTGGCATCCATGGTCGTAATTCTGTAAAGCAAAGACAAATATAGGGATTAGAGAATTGGAGCACATACACAAAAATCAAAAAATGAATTGAAGGGCTTATTTCAACATTGTGATAAGAAACACGTTTCAAATTGTTCAGGAGAGCGATTTTTAATTTTAAAAAATTCCATAAGGGGCCATTCAAAAATTATGTCACACCTAAAAGGGTGGGTGGGTTGTTTGTTTTTTGTGACAATTGTGGCGAAGGGGTGGGGGGGGGGAGGTGGTTCGGTAATGTGACATCACACAATAAAATTTATCTCAAACGGTAAAAAAAATGCGGTAATTTTTTTTTAATTTTTTTAACATTTGAAATTTTGAATAGCAGTCGGGAAAAAAAGATTTTTTTTTTGGTTCCTATATAGTGACTTAAAACTTTCTTCTAGATAAAATTATAAAAGAATATTGAATTATTAAAAAATAATCGGGGAAGGGGGGTATAATTGACGGGTTGTGACATCATTATGGATGGGGTGTAGTAACATTTGTGACAAAGGGGTGGGGGTGTTTAAAAATAGGCAAAAAAGTGTCACAATTTATGGATCACCCCTAATTACAATGGAACCTCGATTTACGAGCTTAATCCGTTCCATGATCCTGTTCATAAATGGAAAAGTTCGTAATTTGAAGCAATTTTTCACATTGCAATCGATAAAAATCCAAATAATGCGTTCCTTGTCCACATTTTTTAAAAATTTATTTATTTTTAATTTTTTTTAACATGTTATTGTTTTTTATGTGGAAATAATACATTATTATGTGTGGAATTAAATTTATTGACTGTTTGTGATTCTTCTTAACGCCATTTTTATTAAAACTTTGCACTTTTTAATAGCACACAGGGTTTTGTCTCGTTCGTAAATTGGATTAACGTTCGTAACTCGAAACAACATGTAATGTTCATAAATCGAAATGGTCGTAAATAGAGACGTTTGTAAATCGAGGTTCCACTGTATATAATGGACGATCCAATTAAGAATTGTTTATGTAATCATAATCTTTAAACATAATAGGCACCCCTTCCAACATTCAGAAGTCAATTTAATCCTGAGAAATATTTATTCCAATTATTTGTTTATTACAATACCAAGATTTTTTGTGGCTTACCATTATTATGCCCAAAAATAATTTGTCAAATATTTTTAATAGATTGAACTGAATTGTAAAAAAATAAAGTACACCGCACAAATACTACAAAATTATGTTTCACTTTTAATGCATAATGATCATTTTTTAATTGGTGCACTAATTTGTGATCTCTACATGATCATAAACTTTTCTGGCAAGACTATGATAAGCCACATTTAATAATAAAATGAGCTGCACATGACTAAAACACTATATTTTCGACTGGATATTGCTGAAAATAGAAACGGTATAGAAGCTTTATCAGTATTAGTAGAGTATTGCATATTTGCAGCTCAAGTTAAAAATCTTATATAATTTTTGCCTGAGGGATTTTTGGTAAAAAGAAACTGCAAGAACGTGATAAGCCACGAATTATTTTATTCATAATTTATTGAGCTCGAATGAGACGATTCCTCGTATTCTTTGTGGTAAACCACATCCTGGTTTGTATTATTTTCAAATTCAATTAAACCATTATTATTCTCACCTAATATATCCCTAAAATCAAACAATTTTCGCTCGTGATACAACATGCTGTCATTATTACGCGCCATCTTTACTCGTGACTTAATCACGTTTTTATTAAAAAAACAACTGTGATTTTCATGTGGGCAACAAAATGATTATCTGTATTGTAATTCAATGTAGAAAAAATTTAAGAAGGTAATTAACCAAATACCTAGAAATAATACTGGGGATAGTTTAATGCAAAAATATCATTTTTGGAAAAAATGTGGCTTAGGGCCGTCCATAAATGACGTCACGCGATTTTGGCAGGTTTTTGACTCCCCTCTTCCCCATATGTCACACTTAGTTACAAAATGTCAGACCACCCCCTCGAATATGACGTTACAAAGCACTGCGCCCTCCCCCTCCAAAGAATCGTGGAATTGGGAGAAAAATATAGCCGATTTCAGTGATGTGGACCACATAAACACGTGTAATAAGTTTCATGAAAATCCCTTCAGCCATAAAAACAACTGAAAGGGTTACATTATCATTATAAATAAATCAAAAAAATTCAAAAAGCGCATTTTAATTTTTGACGTCACATTTCCTAAACACCCCCCTCCCCCTCGTCACACATCGTCACAAATGTGTGGACCCCCTTAGTGCGTGACGTCATTTATGGACTGCCCCTTATCACATTGTCGTAATAAGCCCTTTAATTGTTGTGTTATTAATCTCGCTTTATCCCCGAAGCATATTTTGTGGTCCCATCGGAATTATTCAAAAATAATTTTGTTCTTTTATACAAAAAATATGGGACAAGAACCCACAAGAGCTGATTACTAACTTAACTAAATATAACGTAACTAAACCAAACTTAACTTAGTTAAATAGTTATATACACGTGGTTAGGGCTTTTTTCAGATTATTTCTCCTTTTGTGTAACAGACGTTAACTGCATGTGGGCATATCTTACTGCAATAATTAAATTAGTAAATATGAAAAATGGTTGCTGTTTACTTACGGTTATTCAATCAAATTGTGGTCGAAATACAATAAATTTTCGTCAATTCTGTAAATCAGTAAAATTCACAACTCAAGTTTTCCTTCTGCTGTCCACTGAACTGTCCTTCTGGTTTGGGTCTTCACCACTGAACCACTAATTAGTCTGGAATGTTTTAATAGGCCCTAATTGGCCTTTCTGTGTCTATATTTGGGTCCAAAACTGACCTTAATTCCCACCGTCTGAAGTTTAATCCCTTCCTATACCCTAAGAGAATATGCGTCAGAACTAAATTTTTAGAAATTTTAGAGTTATTATGGACTTTCTCCCATGCTTTCATCCCATGTTATTACTAAATTGATAGAATTTTAATTAAAATGTTTTAAAATTAACATTTGTACCCTTGTTTTTCAATAACTTTGGTCTGTTTCTTTTTTCAAACATTTGGACTTTGCAAATTAGCACGGTAATCTTGATCTTTATGTATTTTATCAAATGAAGAGTAATTGCAAAATTAAACATGATAAAGTCAACACTCGAATTGATGTGCATTAATTTGAATGCATGTTTTCAAATAATCAAAATTTTTTAGGTGAATAGTTAGCTTTAATGTTTACGCCAACTATAAATTTCCCACTATCTTTTTGTTTCCTTATTCAGTTTAAAAAGTTTAAATTAAACTAAGTGCATTATGATGTTTACCCAAATTTCTTAAATAAACATCGATTAATCACAACAACATCACTTAAGTTAAATTTGCAATAATTTAGCGTTTTATTTTGTTACAAAATGTGGGATTTCGTGTATGAAAAAGCAGCATAATTATGGGAATTTGGTTGAATGCGACGAGATTACGAACAGCACGTGAACGAGATTAAAAACAGCACGTGCCTGTGACGCCACAATTAAGAATTTCTTTATTTTAATGTTTTCTACTTAATATCAATAAATCATTTTTGCATTTCTGGATTTCATTTTATAGTTTTTATTTAAACAACATAATAGCAAAACTGTATAGCGATTCCTGAGCGAATGAAACAGTTTTATCAACACTTTCAATAAAATTCTGTGAAAATATTTTCAAAAGAACAAAATAAAAATCAACTAGATATTGTGGTTCTAATTTTAAAAACAAGTATTTGTATTGCCCACTCCTGGTTACCGCACAACCGTAAAAAAAGTTCAGAGGGAAGTCTTCCTGGAGCACCACTCATCAAATGTCCAGTGGCAAGTTTTCCAGAAGCCAGGTTTCACCAAAATCTAAATATTCTATTCACCGAAAACATTTTCAATATTTTGTCCATAATTTCAAAAATCACCGGCTGATCAAAATCGTCTTCTAATTCACTTTTTCTATCTGTATATCGTGAACCCTCACGTATTTGTGGTTTGTAAAATGTGCATTTTGACAACCAACTCTTATCTTCACCGGCGAAATATCTGATGAAAGTCTCCATCCGATGAAGTTTATCTTCACGTAGCAATTTCATGCAGACATTATGATAAATTTCCATACGTAGAATAAATTTTTTCTCATACACTGAAAAAGTGCCACACATGAAATTTAGCCACCGTTCATCTTCCATTAGCAAAGTTAGATAAACGAGCCCTTCTCGTTCATAACCACAACGATCCTTGTACAAGTCCGTAAGTTGAGTAAAAAGTTGGAAGTAATCATAATCGTTGAAGCCCTCGCCTACTTTACGAACAATATCAAACATTAAATCACGTATGATACGATTGGGTGTGATTTTGTAAAGTGCCCTCGCCACATCCAAGAGTAATGGCTGATAGGGCCATTTAAGGAGACTCAAGAATATCATGACGGGTAAGGAATCCCGTATCAAAAGTAGTCCAGTTTTGCATGCCATGGCATACAGAATGGCAGGAGAGATGCTAAATTTGGAGAACCTTTTGTACTTTAGAGTTTTCTGGAGCCACATTTTGTCACTGACAGGATGTATATGGTCGATGAAGAATTTGACAGCTTCTTCGCTACAGTTATTTTCCAAAGCGATTTTCAGACCTTCATGGTACACGTCACGTGACCATTCTTCTTGCGGTGAAGTACCGTAGTCGAGGAAGACAGACATCCAGAATTTCGTGAGTGGCATATACACTTCACGGAGATAATATCCCCTAGGTAATATCGGCCAACTGAGAATAACCGCAATGTCATGATCGGTCAGCCTTTGGGCAAGCTCGAATATTTGTTTTATGTGGCAAAACTCACAAGCTACCATGAAATTGTGGAAGATGGGCCAACTCCTTTCATTTACAATCATTCTGGTACTTTTCAACATGTCCACATTCCCGAATGGCGTCAAAATCGGTTTTGTGAAGAAGTCATAGTTGTTGTACCACTGGTTTAAACCTTCGTAAATGGGTATGACGAGGCATCTGAGGCGGTTTTTTAATTTGTCTGGCAAAGGTAACTTTTTAACATTTTCCAAAACCTCGCAAATGTTCTCCTTTTCGTACTGGGTCATGTCTTCTTCGGTGATTTCTTCTTCAATGTATCTTTGCTTCACACCAACTGCTTTTATTATTTCATGGACGATTGTTACGGCACAGGCAGTTTTTAATGAAAACATCACAGTGTTTAAATTGAAGTTGACTTCCATGGTCGTAATTCTGTGAAACAAAAACAAATATATGGATTAGTGAATTGAAGCACGTAAAAAATCAAAACGGGAATTGTTGTATTTATAATCTTGCTTTATCCTTATAGAATGGGGGTCCTAAAAGTTGGGGCCACGAAGCTTATTTGGAGGGCCCTATGAATAATTCAAGAACCATTTTTGTAGCATTTTAAAAGAATAACACAGTAATATACAAGCCTTCAGGATCTGTGTACATTTTGTTACTAGGTTTTCAGCTATAAAAGATTAAAGTTGGTTCCGCAAACTTAGGTACTGTGATCCACGCGAAATTAAGACAAATCTTATACAAGAAAAAAAACCACCACATTGATTAATTATGTTTAATTCAGCACGACAATTTAAAATTCCAAGTGTAAATTACAAAATCGATTAAAATTAACCGTAATTACAGCTGCTTTCATGTTTTCACTGCTTACAGGCTTTTGTATTTAAAGTTATGATTAATCAAAAAATGTACAAATATTTTTCAAAAAACATTAATTGGGGTATGCTTTGATATGTCCCACTGTACCCCGTAATGTTGTGGTCCACTGTACCCCGTATAACCAATTTGATTTGAATAAGACCTTACAGCTGACCACATGGCTAATTAACATAACCTTCTGTTTGAAATCATTGCTGGATATATACACTCGTCAATGGTATATTGCAGCAATCCAAATGTTTTATAATTAAACCTAGAATAAAAATCCAAGTGCGAGTTGAATATAATTACTTTTCAAGAACAAGCAAATATTTTCTTCTATACTTGTGTCAGATCGCAGAAATTTTGGTTAATGATAGAGTGCTGCAAAACCTGATTTTATTAAGACGTTGCACCACTGTGCCCCGGTCTCCCCTACTATTACTTATGTATATTTTATGACATGGAGATTCTAATTTGTGTGCTTTTATGCCGTAGGTATTCTAATTGTCCAGACAAAAAAGCAAAACGGAAAAATGACGTCAGTCAGGAGAAATCTGGCAATGGCTGCACACACAAAATATGTGACAAAACGCACAAGAGCTGATAACTAACCTAACCAAATATAACGTAAATTAACCAACCCTAACTTAACTTAGATAAAGTAGTATACATAATACTTGTGAAATGAAAATGATTAGGCCTTTTTCGGATTATTTTTGCTTCAGTGTAACAGACATTAACTGCATGCATCAACACATTATAACCTTGGTGAAAAAAACAAAGGAAACCAATAGAGATTTCTATTGTTATTTGGACACTATTGGTTTTAATTGTTTTCTATGGTACCGGTATTGACTTCTATGGTCGCTGTATTGACTGAACAATAGAAACCAACAGAGATTTCTATTGATTTCTATTGTTATTTGGACACTTAATTGGTTTTAATTGTTTTCTATGGTTCCTGTATTAGCTTCTATTGACTTCTATGGTTTAGCTGTATTGACTGAACAATAGAAAACAATAGAAAACAATTGAGACCAATTGAGACCAACAAAACCAATAGAAATTTTCTCTTGATACCAATAGAAAACAACGTTCCAGATAACAACAGAAATCTCTATTGTTTTTTTACCAGGAAATGCAATAAATTATAGTATTTATGAAAAAATGGGTGTTGTGTACTTACCAATGTAATGGTCAGTCAAGTCGTGGCCGAAATAAATACAAAATTCCGTAAACTGGCACAATGGACAACTTAGTTGTCCTGCTGCTTTTGTCTACTTTACCCGTGTGTTCTGGTTTGGGGCTTGACCATTGAAGCACTGGGGAGCATATGGATATATACATAGGTCCTTTGACTATATTTGGGGCCAATAGCTGACCCTTATCCCCACCATCTGACCCTTTCAGACCCTAAGGGAATATATGTACAGGTGTCAGAATTTTTGGCAATTAAGGGCCAGTAGCATATGGTTACACTTGGCTACAGAGGGGGAGGGGGGAAGAGGTTTAGGTTTGGTTACTGTTTGCAACTTTTTCAAGAAGACAAATAAATGTAATTTTATAAAGCTTAAAGAATTAATATATTAATTGTAATCTTATTTTCATTTTGTTTTTAGGGTACTCAGCTTCCCCATCAATTACAGACTTAACTCAGAATGTTTTTAGTGCATTTTTCAATTATTTCATTATTTTTAGCAATCGTAGGGGTACAATTTTTAAAATGGTTACGTAATATTTAGGAGGGGGAAGGGGGGGGGGAGAAGGGGTTGTGGCGTTGGTTACATTTGGTTACAAGGGGGGAGGGGGTCAAAAATGACCAAAAAAATGGTTACGTAATTTATGTACGCTCCCAAAGGTTAAATAAAAGGTTAGCTAACATGTGGTTATATAAAAGCACGAGTTAACCTCAGGGTTAGTAGGTTTTTATTGTACCATTTTATTATTGCGGTTACTGAGGTCAGCAAATCTGTAGATAACCTGTCGCCGCCAGGAATTTCATCTTACTTGAGCAAGAAGTTTTAACACAGTCGTTTTACTTAACCAAAAACGTGCTTTAAATTTGACATCATCATAGTCATCAAATGGATGCGATCTTGGTAAGGAACCGTCCATAAATGACGTCTCGCGTTTTTGGCAGATTTTTGACCCCCCTTCCTCCCCCATGTCACACTTGGTCACAAAAAGCCAGACCCCCCTTTTAAATATGACGTCACAAATCTCTGACCCCTCCCACTTTATAACTAAAAAAATAATTTGAAATTTTGTATTAGAGCAACGAAGAATGGTGATAGAATCATAACAATAAAAAATATGCATGCCACAAAATGAAAACGGTTACATTATCATTAAATAAATCAAAAAAGTTGAAAAAACGCATTTTAATTTTTGAAACACCTCCTCACCTTGTCACAAATGTGTGCCCTTCCCCCCCCCCCTCTTATGGAGGGGGTCGATATATGGGAAATAAAATTTATAGGATTTTTTTGAAACTTATTGGATTTCGGAGGGGGATGGGGGATATATCCCCCCATATATACGGCCTTGGTCCAAGCTGTCAACATCTAGGGGTGAATTTCGATCCCCAACTTTGAGAATTGCTATCGGTGAAATCGCTCCTTACTCCATAGATTGCAATCTTCCAACCGTTTAAGCCATCTAAAAGAGTTTTAAAATAGTTGATTCGCTCTTGTCAATTACATCAAGTGAAAAACTTTTGAAATCTAGCCATAATTCATCGATCTGCATCGTTTTGAATTTGAAATTCCCGCTGAAACATTAAATATATGAAAGCTACGGCGCTGCTCGTCCATAAATTATGTCTACCACACGAAATCCTTTTTATGCTCATAACTCGAGTTTTTGTTGCTTAAATTTGGCGTTTTTCGGCTTTTCCCACTCGTAATGACATCTACTTTCAAATTCCGCGAGAAAAAAACGCGATTTGAAAAGTCGAATTTCCACCAATTTTTGAAAAAAACCAAAGAGTATATATATACCCTTCCTTACCGTTTTTTTGACCAAAAACAAAAATGTCCTTAAAATTTCGCGGTTTTTTGCTTAAACCACGCAAACACATGTACCTTTAATCCTCTGCTAGAAAAAATCGCGATTTTGCTAGCACATTTTGCAAAAAAAATGTTTTAATTGAAGATTTTGTATGGATAATCCATAAATTCCGTCATGTGTTACCTGTTATTAAACTACAATCTCTCGATTGTCGCAGTTTTGGTGTTTTCGAAGCCAAATGACGTCCTCTTTCATATAACGTTGTCAAAAATCCAACTTTTCAAATACAATGTTCGAAAACAGCCCAAAAACCATTGTTTTTCCGTTTTTTTTGCTGCGTTTTATTTACAAAATCGTTTTTTAAGACAGATTCTGAAAGTGGACGTCACTTACGTTTAAGAAGTGTAAACACTTTAAAAATATAGCTCTAATTCACCTAGATACAGTGTTCGGAATTATTTGGTTTTGGAAGACGATGAGGGGGTGATCAATTTACGTCAAAATCTTAAAAACACTGTATCTCGGTTCTCGATTTTCACACATTTGGTGTTTTCGAAGCTAAACGACGTCACGAAAATGAAAGAGGTGATCGTTAGCTTTTGAAAACTGCAAACTCCGTTAAAATCAAGTAATATTTAACCGACATTCAGCGCTTTAAAAATTTGAAATCGCAATCCTACATTCCAATTTGCCGCTCAAATGTGTATTAACTGTGTATCACTCCGAGTATCAACTTTATCATGTTCAATTTTGAAAATTACACAGCTTTGATAATATACACAAAAATCAAGATTACAATATTATTATTTTTTTTCAAAACCGTTGTAATTTGCAAAGTCCAAATGTTTGAAAAGAAACAGACCAAAATTTTTGAAAAACAAAGCTACAAATGTTAATTTTAAAATATTTAAATTAAAATTAAATTTCTAGCAATTTAGTGTTAACATAGGCTTTTTCATTTAAACACGTGGTAAAGCCAATGATAACACTAGAATTCTTCATCGGTTATATAAATCCTTTCGATCACAACAAGTTATGTGATGAAGCTATAGTAGTACAACGTACAAACAGCTGTTCAGAAGTACCTTCTCTCCTGCTATTCTCCAAGCAAAAGTATGTGAAACGTCGCAAATTATCATTAGGGAACCCTTTATCAACATGCTTTTCACCAGTCTCCTATACGTTGGCCCTATCAGTCGTTGTTCTTGGATGTGGTTATGTGTATGTGAATTTTGTGTTATTTGTAGTAGTTAAGCAGGGTCTCCACCTAGAGTATCATTGCGGATCCTCACGGTTTGTTGAAACAAATTGGTCGAAATGTTTGCTTACCAGTT
>JAQGBW010005203.1:0-12407 GCA_034698625.1 Julus scanicus
TTTAATTTTATTGAAACTTTTTTATTTTGAAAATTGGGTGAAGTGCAAATTTTACTATTGAAATACATAGGGTACCATGCAAACCCCCTTAAACGAATTTATTCTGTTGCTGTGGTCCCGGAATGGATTTCATCCAAGCTGAAAACCGATCTGAATAGAATTTATAAAAATGTATATTTGCATATGCGTATCCTTCATGAACTCTGCTCTATTATCCATAATCCCTGGAATTGCACCAAAAGCAAGTAACATAACGAAACCGTTTACAATCAATCAAGTTTAAAATTCCTGAGTCTACAAATAAAGAAATCCCCATTGTTACTATTTTGAAAAAGTGTCATGTAGGATTTGCACTTGACTGCATAGTGGAGTAGTGCTAAAGGCTCTTTGGATTAAAAGTTCCATATTGAAAACACCTGTATTTTGTCTAAAATTAGTACATGAATTGTTTGCTCTGTACACCAGCTACAATTAAATGGAATACCTGTATTATTAGGTCGTGGGTTTTCCCCAGGTATCATTGTTGTAATGCTCCCGGACACTGCTTTAGTTCCGCCTAAATCCGTCACCTTAATTTGGAATGACAGAACCCCCTAACATTTTTTAAATACAGCAATTATATGTATGATTCGGAGTTTTAGTAATTTCCATTGTTCGTTTAAAATTGCTAATCATGCACGTACGTTCCTATGCCCTTAAAGCTAGTAGGTGTGAGGGATTACTGTCAACGAAACCTGAGCTGCCAAATTCAAGGACTTGAACCCATGGGACCCTCCATATTATAAGATAATTGAAGGGCAAAAGTTTCCATCCGGGAATGAAATTGTGTTAATACAGTAAGATTTCTTAATGGCAAACATAACAGCAATTATTTTTGTGAGAAATAATATTGCGCGCAATCTCATTACCACGTTTTATGGGACGCAGAACATAAATTTTGTACTGCAGACTGTAATTTAAGGGACCCTGTCACCGCCCGTGGGTCAATGAAAAGGGTAAGTTGTAAGGGGGGAAGAATTGTTTTCTGTGGAATGTAAAAGGTGTAACTTTTTGTCCCCTTATACATGGGATTAAATTTTCAGTACTGTCAAATATTTCAAAAATTTATAACAACGTATATACGTCTATGATGCTGCTGCTTAATATTAAATTTTTCATAAACAATTAAAGACTAAAAAAGTAACTTGTTGAATGTCACGTTTGCTATTTAAGCAGAATTCGAAAAAAAGATTGTAGCATTAGTAGTGATAGTGAGATTACAGCAACGTTAAACACCACAATCTCAACTAACGTGCCTAACGTGCTCTCCTATAATCCAGTCGTGTAATTCCTGTTATTGCCTGAAATTTCAATTATACAGGTAATAAATGCTGGATAAACGATCCAATTCAGTAGCTTTATAGTGAAGGGAAAAACCGTTGGGAAAACATAAGGAAGTGAATGTTTTCGTCGTACACTGCTCATTGTTGTTTATTGCTATAGACACCTAGTTCATAACCAAAATCAGGAAAAAAACACATTTTCCTTCCAGAAAACACTTCTAAAAAATGGACTAAAAAATAACGTATTTCGCAAAGTTTTCTTATTAAAACTATTAAGTTACTTGTGAATTAACCCTAATACTGAGTATTGTATAGTGTTTGAAGGTTAAAAAAAGCATCTAAACACTGTATGGATATAAATAAGACTTGTTTTCTATCAATCTTTGGAGTTAAATCTAAAGTTAAAACAAAATTAATTTACAAATTTGATAAACTTAACACTTGTATGATATAAATCTCGTATGTGAGAAGAATTTTTAATCGCTGATTAACTAATTAATAAACCGTGCACGTTTGTCACTTTATCATCATTACACTATGTCAAAATTATATAGTTTTAAAACATTAAAAAATTATGTGTTTTATGTAAGTACATGCATTAGATGACAGGAGTCGTGCACTTTCAATAGTAATGATATTCATGGCTTCAGGAAGTTATGCATAAGGCCTTGTGTAAATGTTTTAATATAATTTGTTTCTTATTTCTTTCCTCATTCAATCATCATATGTATATACAATATTGCATCGAATAACGGCTTGGGGAATACCAAGGATAAAAATATATACATAATTCAGGGAATCCTTTGGCATTACATTCAAAACCATTTAATAACAATCTCTATTATTGATAAGTGATAATTAACAACAAGCA
This sequence comes from Julus scanicus, assembly GCA_034698625.1. NCBI lineage: Eukaryota > Metazoa > Arthropoda > Diplopoda > Julida > Julidae > Julus > Julus scanicus. The sequence goes on from JAQGBW010005203.1 coordinate 2,194, forward strand.
GATTACGAACTGTTGTTTTTTTAAGCTTCGAAATTTAAGGGCATTTGCCAATGTTATTGTCGTCATCACAAATAGTTAAAAGATATTTCTTGTGCTCCCTGCATAACCTATATATTTTCTGCTAGACTGTTTTCAATTATGCTGAAATCCATTCTGTAATTGCACTTGTATAATAGCGCGAAACCTTTGCGTAAATAATCTCAAATTTGCATTAGAATTCACTCAGTGTGAACTATTAAAGTTGTCGAGACACTTGCTTATGAGTACTAGCTCATCCGTTATAATTGTAAATAAGGGTTGTTATACATTGACGACCAGAATAGGATTAATTTAAAAATGTACACGTATTAAATTTAATTTACCGAGCACACTTTATTTAAATTGCTAAAATTCTCAGAAAACTAATTCTGCAACGTATTTATATTTCCGAGCACCTCCTCGAATGATCCGAGCAAAAGCTTATGCTCGACTTTTCTTCTGCCGGATATACTGTATTTTAAATGGGGTCATATCATTTGGAAATATATAAAGTATCACCCCTGCTTTGTACAACGACGTTCAAATGCTTTGATATGACCGAGTTCTAAGAAAAGTTGTTTTTTTTTTTAAAAATAAACTGTAAAATCAGTCGCCAATAATGCCTTCACAACAACTCGTGTGCACGTAGTTCACTCAGCTATTTAATTACATTTTTTGTTTTCTGGTTGTCCAACATGGAATTGCTCCCGTTTACTGCTCTCCACAATGTGTTTTCCTGCTCTTGATGGCTAATTAAACATCTAGTGTGGCCATCGGTCGAACCAGTTGATGTGGTTTTTGGACGTTTTTACTTGTGGTTGTACCTGATTGCCATGCACGGGAAATGCGCCAAATTGCACCCATTTGATTAGATTTTACTGTTTCTCGTCACCACCTGCTGGTCGACTGATTTAGTTTGGATGTAATTTAACTACCCTAAACACGCTATGCATCTGCCCGGTGCGATCTAAAAAATTAGGGCTGTCCATAAACGACATTGTAAAAAAAACATGTTGACGCATGCATGCAGGAAATCATAACCTGCTCATATATAAAAATAAAAACTCATCAGCATTTTAAAATAGATATTTTCATCGAATTAGTGTATTTGATACAAAAATTCAATAGAAAAACGCTTGTAAATAATTTAACCCCCAAATTACGCGGATTTTTCTGTCAATTTTGATTTCATATTAAAGTTGCATATGTTTGTTTAAACGATTTTTAAAAAATGTTTAAAATGATGTTTATTAACTAATGTATACTACGCTGCCATTGCTACATTGAGCTGCTTGGTTAAAACTAATTATCATGAAATTGATGCAATATGTCAATAGAAAACTTGTCAACAGAGTATGCAGTCAATTTGCGTCAAGGATTTCAAGGCACCAATCATTACCACGATATTTTTCAAAAGAGTTTTATAAATTTTCTAAGGAAGTATTTAAAAAGGTTTTTTTATTGAGAGTTTGACGTATTAATGTGATAAAATTCAAGCGCATTTCTCGATTTTTAAGGGTGCTGGAAATGCATCAATATGGAGACAAATTTAATAAAATGCACCAGTTTCGAATCTTATAAAAGACTAATTACAATCTGAGCTATCGAAGTGAACTGAACGCCATTAGAACATCAGAAACTTTATCCCATCTTAACAACTATGTCAATTAAGACACGTGATCCAGAACTTTAGAAATCCATAATCTAATTATCCAATTCATGTGATACAATAGGGCATTACCATTAAAAATAGTTCTTCACTTACCCCTAGTTGTAAGCTGCAGTCAAAGTTCAACCCCCACGGATATATGGTAGTGATTTCCGATAAACTGTGTCAGTCACCTCTTCACCGTTCACGTTCAGACTTGTAGTCAGGAGTAGTAGTAAGGACTGATGATAGTCACTAATATACCGAAAACGAACGACTGAATACGACTGCCAAGTGAATACTATCTCAGATGATAAGCGAGCTGGTGTATCGTAAATGATAAGAGCCACGAGGAGATGTGATGAATCTTAGCAGAGTACGCGGCATTATATAAAAGGTATCCCAACGGATGGGTTGCCAAGTAGGCCACGTGACAAAATTTTCCTTGCCTCCATTGGTGGGTTTTGGAGGGAGCGCGGTTTATTGAATGAGTTGCGAGTCACGCCCCAATCTCCTGCAGTTTTCTAGTGAACTTGCGTTTACTTGCAGGATTCCCCTTTCAAGGCTTACGTCATTCAAGCGTCATTAAAACGTAACCCCTGATAGTCCTTTTACTACTTTTGACGAAAGACCCTGGGATTTTTCCGACGATTTTCTACGTACACTATAGTGTTGCCAAAAAATGACGTCATAGTGTTTTTTCTGTCCATCTATCATGCATGCTTGTCATACGCAGCACGCTTGGATTAGATTTAATGCAAATCATCGTGTTTCCTGATACTAGCTCTCATTGTATAATCCTCACTAACTATGCTTTAAGTAGATCTGCAGTTCTTGGTACGAATCCAATTAAAATGAGCCAGAACCCATTGTCAGTGCAATTAAAGTTCCATCAGAATGCGTGTTTTTTCATTCTTAAGTCACAATGGGGTTACACGACTATACGAAATTTGAGGACTTTTTTTTCCCTCCTCTTGTTCGGGGTATTTTAATGGGTGGCGTGGGCGGTTCTATTAGTGATAAAAGTAGTTCGCCTAATGGTTTCTTTGGGACCAAAATAAAACTATTACAGGTAATGTTACATTTCGGGAAATCGTTATACATGAATGTATAAGGGATGAGCATTGAAAACACTTAAATTTTTCCAGCAATTAAATATACTGAATTAAATTTCCTTTTATCCATATCAATTTTGAAATTTTCTGAGTATTATATATACGTTTATATATCAACGGTAAATTTATTTTAAAAAACAGAATTGATTAATGGTGTATATATAACAGCCAGCGCCTTAAAATAGGCAAAACCATGCACGAACTGCACGTCTACTTTTGTATAAAGTGTCTGTTTATTTCTATTTTTATCCTTCACAAAATATTATCTAAGATCAAAAGTGATTGGCAACACATTTTAAGACTAAAGAAAATGCTAATTCACTTCTGATCCTCGGGCACACCTGTTTTACGGTGGCAAGTGATTAGGATAATAATCATAATATTAAAAAAACACCGCTTGACCATCGCTGAATTTTGTGCCAAAGAACTCAAAAACAATGCTTGGGGTTACTGCAAGAGTTTGGCTGAAGGCCATAATAACGACAATAACCTGTTAGGCAAGCTTATTTTCATTGATGTATTGCAATATCTGGCAAAACCAATGCAGATTTGACGTCATTTGAAGACAATTGAAATCGATGCCAAGATGGTATAAATCCATTATAATAATATCGATATTTTTATGAAAACTGGAACATGAACAGGATGCAGGTTTTTTATTATTAAGGGCATGCTATGCGAATCAGAACATCTGCATATAACAAAAATTAAAGAGAAAACAAATTCTTACTATATTGATAAATGGTTTGCCATTATGACAATAGTTTGTACAAATTTTTCAGTTCATTGGCCAGAGGATTTTATAACTGCATGTATAACTTGCTAGGAAAGAATTTCATAGATATACTGATTATCTTGAAATTGTGCAAATCTGTAGTGTTTTACGATGTATGACATAATATTTGTGGAAACATTTTTATTCAAAAACATGTTATCTTGTATGTATAGTTAAGTAATTATGTTTAGTAATTTCATTTTCAAAATAATTGATACTGTTTCGAAATGATGTAATACATAGGAAAAAAACGTGCAGTATCGCGGCTATATATTTAAGTTCAATTAAATATATGTAAACATAGGTCCAAAAATAGTTTGTCCCAGAACGTCTAATTACCTACTTTACAATTATCAATGAGCATGTAAACATCAGTGTTATTTCATTCATCGATATGACAAGCATTTTCTTTAAAGATTTCAAAAAAAAAAATTGCATTTAATTTCTACATGGGATATATGACTGATTAACCCTTTCTGTTTTGGTAAAATGCACTGAATTCCAATTCCGCACGGACCACACAATTTTAACTAAGGTTAAATCTTAATCGGTGGATTTTGCAACCGACCATTAAAAGCAAAACACGATGGATTAGCATCGTAAATAAAAACACAACCAGAGAAGGTAGTATATATAAACAGAAAACTGGGCAGTTTTTTTTATTATGTGGTGCTTGCAGAAGCTACCTTGGAAGCGGTCACCTGTTAAGGATGATTTATTTTCGGCTGTTAATTTCAAACACCCGTCTATTAATTTAATCATAGCCTATTGGGAAGTAATGAATTGGAGATGACGCAACGGCGAGTAACCTGTATACTGAGCGAAAGGTTGTCGTCCTGTACTAAGCCAATAGGAAAATTTAGACACATTTTTTGGGAATCTTTATTACTCTACAATGATTTCCCCTGGCGGTCCTCCCCTCTCAAAATCCTGGGGAAATTTCGAGACGCGAACCCAACTCGTTGAGAATGGCATCCATCTACCTACATACGCACCTGGTGGAACACCTGTTGTTAAATTGGGGGAAAAAAAGAAGGTGATAACTCTTCAAGTCTAGGCATATACAATATGTAGCATTTGCTTAGTTTAACACCAATTGGAAAATAGCACTGAATGGAACTCTTCGTACCCACAGATTTGGAAAATTCGTTGAATTTCCAATCGACTTTGACCTACAACTGGATTTTATGCTTGTTTTGTTTTGACCAATATTTAGCATTGGTTTTTCAGGTTCTAATATTCGCTGTTTTGACCCTCATTTGGAGCACTTCCTCGTCCTAATCCTATAAATAACGCCTCTGTAGACGAGAATGTTGTTGTTGTTTTTGTTGTTATGATTCTGTGGAAACAATCCATATATGCTTTCTGTCGCTAGCGGTGGAATTTTGCCCTCGTAAAACCTTTAATTACTTTGGAATTCCTTGACCCAATAATAGGTGACCAAAATATAGTAACTGGTTATCTTTTTGTACACGTTGTATTACTTTATCTGTTAGGATTGTCATTCAGGATTTTCCTCTTTTAGCACAGAGGTTTTGCAGGGTTGCCGAATGAATGACTGTTGAGTCTTAAGAGGAAATTTTACAAAGATGTGAAGTCAGAAATTCTATTTTGGAAAAGTGCTGTGCAATATTCCTTATAGTAAACTTCTTCAATGAAAGGCCCCAGTAAGGAGTTTTTTGTGACACAAGTGTTGTCAGTCAAACTGAATGAAGCAACTTATATGCGACAAACCAGACGCCGTTGGTGTGTGATACAGTGTGAACTGTCATAGTAACTCTTGACGATGATGCAATTATAAGTATTGTATATCAACTTTTATGTTATTTTTTATTGCTTTGCAAGAATCTATTAATATCACAGTCATGACTATGATGTTCTCTGCATGCATGGAAAACCCTGGACGTATAATTTTAGAATATGCAAAGCTGGTTTATATATGTACAAAAAATAAATGAAGTTGGCAGCTATATGTTTCGAGCAAGATGTATATCGTCAATAAATTTCCAAACAAAACTAAGTGGCCATTTGTCAAATTGAATTAATGACAACACCATTTTTTTAAATACTCTAGACAAATTTCTGACTTGTTTGACAAATATTGTGGTAATTAGTTTTGCAAGGGGTCCTTGGAAATGTAAGAAATGAGCCTTGGAATCCTAGAAATATGCTTGACGTTTTACCAACGTATAATTTACTGGCCATCATGTCCATTTAATGTAGTTAATGAACAATCGTTATATCAACGTTATTGTTGATATACTAGTAGGCAATATAGTGCCACATACTATTATATTCAGTGTATAAGATCAAACGGGTTTTATAAATCGATTTTATATAAAAAATCCGAATTTCATATGTACAGACTATATACTGGAAGATTATTCAAATCTGAATGTAATAAACCAAGCTTAGCAAAAAAATGTCTAGAACAAAATATAAAAAGTTGTCAAATTCAGCCATATCAAGGTCATGATTCACGTGTTGGTTAGAAACGCAATTTATTCTAATTGTATTTCGTGTTTATTTTAGTCACGTATTTCTAGAAAGAATTAATATTTAAATAGCATAAGGAATTTAGCTACATCATATTTATATTTAGTCTGTTCAAACGTATAAGAATATGCATATGACATCACTTAATTTGAGGAACTGCTGAAATTGCGAGATCAGTTTTTGGAAGACTATTTATTAGTACATAGTTTTTGGACAGGAGCAGGTGGAATTTTCCTCACACATTTATCATCGTAGTGAATGAAATGACATAAATCGTGGGCGGTGAGATACCATGCTCAAGAATGTCTCTCCCCCACCCCAAAAAATGGTAGCCATCCGGGTTGAAACTCCTCGTGTTGAAGTAGAATAGCGTATTTAATTTGAAGTTTGGCCCATAGGAGTGCACGATACCGGAAACTGCCATTGTCTACCTGTTATAAATACCTATTCGTTATACCTGACAGGTAAACCTGGCGATGTATCCTCCTTATGGGATGGCATAAACCACCTTTTTTATTCACATCATGTCGCCATCAAATGACACCAATCAAAATGTGGAGCCAGTCGATCAAGAAATTTCAAAACTAACATATGGAGTATCCAGAAATCGACCTGATTCCTACTCACGTATACCTTAGTCACCCATTTTGATTTCGGAGAAACAGATTTCTCCAGAGTCATCTTCTATATGATGGCAATTCAAATTGGATGGCACGCGCCAAATCTGCTGATGAATAACTGCGAAATTTACAAAACGTGCTGGAAATTTCTGGAAATGCTGCTGCCATATTTACTATTGCGTTTGGAATACGATGCATATCCTATATTGCTCAATTGAAGAAGCGTGGGTGTGACCAGACATGATGAGGATCTGGATTCCCACCTTGGAATACCACAGAAAACGAAGGATGTTCCTAGAATAACTGCTGATGAAAAGTTCTGTTTGTAAACTCTAACCTTTGGTTCACGAGTTTCATTTATTTGAATGCAAAATGGATGCGTTTTGAAATTGTTATAACAATTGATGATTTTTTTCCTGAGAAATTCGTGAAAAAGTTTTAAAAACATAGTTCGATGAACGGTTAACACAAGATACACGCTATTAGTTGTGGAAAAAAGTTTTGATAATCTTGATTGAAAATAATTTAAAAACACTGTACAATAAATATGAAAAGATGATTAGATTTATAGCGTAGAATAGTGGTGTTCACAATTTTAACACTACAATTAATGTGTAATTCTTTTTTAATCCTGTATATGTAGTTTAAAATAGTTTACAACAGGTATTTTTTTTAAAGTTCATAGCAAAACGTTCAAAATACAAATTTAGATAATTATAACTTAAATTTTACGCAATACAATTTATATTCAAAAGGTGAAATTAACTTCTTTGATAGCAGTATCTCCAGCTTGACGAGTTAAGGAAGGCACTATGATATAATATTCTTAAAATCCTGCTATGAACATGAGAATATGTCTATAGAAGAGTTGTCTTGGAGAAGTATGGTGTGCCATGACAATTTTGGCTCCTTATTCAGTGTGCCTCGGGGGAATTTTGGGCGAGCTGCGAGTTGAAAAAGATTGAAAAACACTGGTCTAGCCAAATCGCATTTTAAATACATTATACATCACAGCTACAAGAATACTTCACACAAGTGCCAAGGACTTTCCCTCATTGTTCCAATGCGCTTACATTAAATGAATATCAGATCTTTAACCTCTCATGTGGAATATAATTGTTTCGTGGTGTTCAAATGATTTGATGGAGTTTGGTTGAGTGTATACCAAAGTGCAGGAATGGCAGCGTAATTACCTCGAGCATTGAACATTATCATGGATAGCGTCTGAAGAATTAGTCTGACATTGTAAATGATGCTTCATTTTTCCCTCATGCTTGAGCACGTCTCCCTACAACAACCAGGATTATGACAAATTGTGTCTACCTTTCGAAATGATTTAATGAGAAAATCAAATTTTGCATTAATGATGTATTAGGATTCGATCTTTGCACCGAAATTAAAGACTGCTGGGCATTTTAGCAAATAAGGTAATTTTGAGGTATTACATCTCGTTTTCATGTTTTTGGTATCATTTACAAAAACTGGCATTTAATCACTACTTTATTAAAAAAAAGGTCTAGCCATCTGCTGAGACACGTTTGATTAAGAAAGCAATTCAATTGTTATGCTGGATTTTTTCGAAGTGAAATTAAGTAGAAAACCATTTTTTTGTACCAACAATTTCCATACCTATTTTTTATTTATTGTAAACGTCTAGGCAAAAGTATGACTTTTAAACTAGACCGGAAAGAATTAACCTTGACATTCTTCAAAGTAAAAAAAAGCATGACAAAAAATCGAATGTCTTGTGGGAGCAATCAAAGCAATGAACGTTGTTGGAGAGGAGTATTCAAGATATAATGCCAGAAGTGCAATGTTTTTAAACTAATTATACACAAAGCCAAATATTTATATATCATAACTGCTTTTTGTCTGAGCTATAATATTAAGTTCATTAGATCATAGCCTGTTTTGGTTAAATAATGAAGAAGAATGCAGACCAAGAATGCATCTAAGTGTACAATACGATAATCCAGACTTACTATATTTGGACTGTTTATACAATTTCAGTAAACGTTTCAGCCAACACTTTAGATAATTTCCAATACATGGCTTTTGTAGACTATGCATATAGCGTCAATGATTTTTTATTGTATACTACAGTATAACTTGTCTAAATGCATCCTGTGTAAATGAATAACCTCTCTAAATGCATAAAATGTGCTGGTCACGACTTGGTAACCCGTGTATAAATAAACCTGTCTAAAAGCATATTTTTCACCGTTCCCAAGAGTATTAATTTAGACAGGTTCTACTGATATTATATAGAGAAGTATATTGTATACGGCATTTGTTTTAACTACTTGTTACAACTTGTTATGGACTCACACAGAGTATCAAGTCCATGGACTTCCCATTTTTATTGAATGAAGTTTAAGATTATCTGAAGCTGTTTCTTAAAATTCGTCACTTTTTAAAATTTATTTTTCATAAACTAAACCACAAATTCATGGTTAAACTCTAGTTTTTCTCTTGAATGGGCCGGCAAATGCTTGTCAACGACCTGCAATATGCAACTAACCAGAACTGATCAAAATCAACAACATTTACATTCGTAAAATACACAATTGACATTACTGCCCATTTGACCTGTAATTCCATGTGTCAATGCCAGGCCACATCGTAAATGTGTTTGGAAGGGGTCAGACTTTGTTTATTCTTAATTTTGTCCATACAAATCAACAACCATGCGCCGCTTTATTTCTAATGGAAAACGTCAACAGTATTGCACTGCAGCAGCCTTCTGGTTTCACCAAAATTCCATGTTTACCAGATGACCACATGGCCATGTTGCAGTAATTTAGCTTGATGCCGGTGGTTATTTTTTTTTTGTGTGGGTACAGCAGTGTAGGAATTTGACATTGGGTTTATGGTTGTCCCTTATAATGGCCACGTGCCGGCATCCCCATCACTATGCTGGGAGCATCTGTAATTGAATTCCGCTTCACAGACTGCATGGATACCAGAGGACAAGCGCGAGCGTTGGCTAAATTGTTATTAGATGTATTTAAGAGCCCGTTACACTAAATAATAGCAAATGATACGGTTGTGTGTATGACATCCACACGACGCAGTTTTCTGCCAACAGCCAGAGATAATGATATGGGTAATGCAACACATACTTATATTCCCATAATTGTTATTATGTGTTGTGTATATGCTCGCGATCCATGTTTTATGCATTTTAAAGAACCTAGTGCGTGTATGTTATGAATTTGTAGTTTTTGAAATGGCTATATGCAGGACTACTATGACATTATGCCGAATATACTGTTTATAGTGTGCAACAGAAAAATTAATCGCGTAATTGAACAAAAGGCATGCATAATTTACATAAAACATCTGGAGTAAAATGGCTTAATTTCCCACAAATACTTTTGCATAATTTGGATTTGCATTTTTTATTCGTTACAAGTATACTGTGAAAGGCTCCTTCACACTGTCACGTTTTCGTTAAGTTAAGTTGTCAAGTGGAGTTGTGACGTCACTAGCAGACAGCTTCGCCATACTTAAAGTGTGGCGAAGCTGTCTGCTAGTGACGT
>JAQGBW010005204.1:0-12405 GCA_034698625.1 Julus scanicus
TTGTTGAGTAATTTGTCAATTTTGAGGACTCAAGCTGCACAAATTTGGAAATTTCCAAACATTTGTCAGGCAGGGTAGTTGTTTACGCAGGTGCAGCCACCTGGGTTTTAGCAAGATTTAGGGTGGTCCCAAGCCAAGTGGGGGCTTAAAGAGCTTGGATTGGCTGGTGGGAGTTGCCATGGGCTTACTGAGTGGTTGGATGGTATCTTGGGATACCATCCAGGGCTTTATAAGCCCTGCTCTCCAGTGCATAAGAGAGAGTCCAGAAGTAAAAGTGAAGAAGTGTAGGTACATAAGTAAAGAAACTAAGTGACTCCAACTATTCTTTCTGCAGGTTTGAATTGCCAGCTATAAGTTGGTTGTGAGACCTTAGTTTTCTAGAGTTAGAAGAACCAACAACTTACAGTTGACTTATGTCTTTCTTTCAGCTTGCTCTGCCAGCTATAAGGAGACTGGAACCTGTATCAGTTTAGGGGTTAAGTAACCCAACTAGTTAAAAGATAGGCAAAGTAAGGCTTAAGATAGCCAAGTTAGTCCTAAGCAGTTAAGTAAGTCCGAAGCAGCTAAGTAAGTCCTAAGAAGTTAAGTCTTAAGCAGTCAAGTTAGTCATAAGTAATTAAGTTAGTTGTTAAGAAGCTAAATAATAAGTAAGAAGCTACGGTTAGTCTTATGTTTAAAGTTAAGATACCTAAAAGAAACCCCCAAGAATTGTATGTAATTTTATGTATTAATAATGATCAATAAAAGTATTTTGTAATATTTAATCGAAAGAAGCGTCGAAATCAATCACCTGTCACTAGAAGAACCCAAGTTTTAAGAAGGTGATAACATTACAAACATTATATCAAGTATCTCTCAGTTAAGAAATTATTTGTACCTTTTTCGAACTCTACGACATATGCACGAAAGGACAACGCAAACATGCTCAAACCTACCCAGCCTAACAGTCTTAACTTCAACTAAACAAATCTTCAATGAATTTTCAATTAAACATTATGCTGGTGTCCGGTGTTTTTTTTTCATCATTAGTTCCTTCATTGCATAGTCACAAGTATATACAAATGCTTGCAAATTCCACTCGGTTCAAAGCTGGGATTAAAAATATGCTTTTAGACAGGGTAATTTATACACGGGTCCCAAGTTGGGACCGGCACATTTTATGCTTTTAGAGAGGTTATCATATACACAGGATTCATTTAGACAGGTTCTACTGTAAAGTGTGCTATTTTTTTCTTGTTTGTATAATGGCCAAAAAAACCAATTCATGTCGTTTTATTACTTTTTGAATATGTAATACTTTCGTTTGTATCTTTTTGGCAAGTAGAATGTCGATAGCTTTACCCAAGTTTATATTTTTTCTCTTGGCATTTTCATGGCATTGGCAAAAATGATTGCAATAAATGAAGCAACTCACCTCTTCTTTTAGAGAATTATTCGTTGGTTCTAATCTTTCTACCTTCTGTAGGGAGCATTTGGCAGCAGCGAGGTCACCCAAGGCGAGGTTGCATTTGGCTTCCCGTAAATGTCCCTAGAAAATTACAACATTTTTTTGTTTAAATACTTACTATGTAATAATTTTATTTGCATCTTTTTAGCAAGTATGATGCCGATAGTTTCACCAAAATTTTTGTAACTGTTCTTGACATTGGTTAAAATGATTAACAGGATATTAATAATCTCAACATTTTTTCTCTATAATTTCAAATTTCAATCAACGAAATTTCGTGTTAATGATATTTGAAATATACTGTGAGATTGCTATTAACAATATGTGACCCCGATCTCGCTTGGCACGGAATGCACAGTCTTCTATAAAGCGAGAGGTGTCGGGTCGGCAAGTAGTTGTTAATGTTTTTAGTAATAAAGCATTTTTTTAAAGAAAGGCACATACAGTGCTATGAACATAGCTGTTTAACATACAGTGGCACGGGCGCCATACACTGTCTGGACGCCTTGAAAATATTAAATAAGAAAGTTTTTCAACCGTATACATCATTTTTATTCTTTTAAGTATTTAAAAGAAAATGCAAATTATAAATATTTTACAAAAAAAAATGGTGAGGCCACAAAATATTTGGACAATGTACTTGACGCTCTATAGAGAAACATGTCCAGAAGGAAGTTTTCACTAAATGTTTTTTCAAATTGGAAGTGCTTTCTCATACACATACAGTCCTTGCCAAAATGATAGAGGCACCCCATTTTTCTACGATATCTGGCAACACAGGGTAGCTACAAAGATAATACTATAGCTATGAATTCATCATTGGCTTATTAAACACACATGCAAATATTGTAGTGATTGAAAAACCAGGAATATTTTTATTGCAAGTTTTGCAACTAATTGTCAGACAAAATGATCGAGGCATTGGAAGTATTTTGGTTTCAGTGTCATTATAAGATGATATGTGGACTCAGAAATGTAATTTCAGTTGCATAAATATAGCCTGTTGAAAATGTTGGGCTTATTATGTCATTTGCTACTCATCCACTGTAGACATCACATTGGGAAGAGGCAAAGCCCTAACAGTTTGAACGTGGGCCCAGTCCCTTCATTGTAGATCATTATGTGAAGGATCCAGCACTTTATGGTGTGAAAAAGTCTACTGGACGTGAAGGCAAAGTCATTATGCGAATGGCTAGAAATTCAACAAAAACAGCTGGACAAATAAAGGATGCTGCAGGAGTGACAGCAAGCCACAGGACTGCTCAGCGCTTTCTTTGACAAACTCCACAACTCCAGAGAAAGAGACTGCATCGAAAAACCGAGCCTCAAACAACACCATAAAGACAGCCGTTTATAGTTTGCAAGGCAACATATGATTTGGAAGAAGGAGTGGCAAAATTCAATATTTTCCGATGAAAAGAAGTTTAATCTGGATGGTCCAGATGGCTGGCTATACTACTTCCATGATCTTCGACAGAGGAGAGGTACCTTTCGCGTTGTCAAATGGGAGGTGGTTCGGTGATGATCAGGGCAGCAATGGTAAGCAAGAAATTAAATGGTCTCGAGTTCTTAAAGGGACGACAAAAGGCAGACAGTTGCATACCGACACTGTTTAAGCATTTTCCTCATCATGTATGTGCCCTAGCAGGACCTAAATGGAAGTTCCAGCATGACAATGCTTCAATTCACACAGCCAAAAAAGTGACTGAATATTCGAAAATTCGTCACTTTTAAGTCTCCAGCACTATATCTGGATTTAAACCCAATAGAAAACCTTTGGTGGATGCTTGCACGTGATGTGTATAAGATGGTGGACAGTTTTCCTCCACACAAGAACTGACAGCAGCGATTACTGAAGAATGGGATGAAATACCCAAATCTTACATTGCATCTTTGTATGAATCACTGCCAGGTCATATATTTTCTGTTATTGCAGCCAAAGAAGGCTATACAAGATATTAATTTCATGTTTTGCTATAATGCTTATCATTTTGCCTGACCCTTTTTTGCAAAAGTTGCAATAAAAATATTCCTGGTTTTGCAATCATCACAATATGTACATGTGTGTTTAATAAGCCAATGATGAATTCATAGCTATAGTATTATCTTTGTAGCTACCCTGTGTTGCCAGATATCGTGGAAAGATGGGGTGCCTCTATCATTTTGGCAAGGACTATGTAACTTTATTACATACAAAGGACCTCAAATATCTGAGGGCAAAAATTCATCTTCGTAATAGATAAAATTCATACCTTGACAAAAGTATCGTCTAATTTTGTTGACTGCCTAGCATCTGCAAGAGCAGCATCATACCGCCCCAGCATCATGTGACAAGCAGATCTGTTCCCATAGTAGGCGGCATAGTCCGGACATAGTTCTGGAAGTCGATACAATTAGATAATCATTTAAGATCATGGAAAAATAAACAATTCAAATATCAACAACCAACATTACAACTCTGTATTGAATAATATTCAGAATCCCACTAGAATTCCATCGTTTTGAAAATTTCCAAAAAACTAGATTATATAAATTTTTATAGATTCCATCATCAAGTGGTGGAAAATGCTGAAATTAAGGCGAGATTAATGTTTCGGTATTTTTCTTGCTTTCTTCAGATGCCATCGTTACCACTTGCAAAAGTGGTAATGGCACATGAAGTCTGGTTGACGTGTAAAGCCCGCTCGCCTTATTTTTACATTTCTTTAAAGAATGTCACGTATTTAAAATTCAATTTTAAAAACGAAAGAAAAGGATTAATTTTACACATTCTTTGGTATATCTTCCTCTTTCTATATTTCTTCATTTATTTGTGGGCCATGGTTCACTTATTATTACTAGATATGTGTTACACTGTGCTACAAGATTAGATAGTATCTATATCTTGTTACTATATATAGATATATCATTTAAAAATAATATTTGTGAGTTATCAAAACTTGCCAAGACAAAATATTAAACTGCAGTCCTTTTGAAATATGGTTTTACTTACATATTTTGGAATATACCTACAAGAGATTGTATTCAGTGTGATTTTTCCACTCATTGTACAATTGGTAAATCAAATCAAACTGAGCCAAGACGATTATTTAAGAGAGTATTATCCTATTGTTAAAAATAGTCACCATGTTGGCAGATAGTCTTGACATCGCGGTGCATCTACAGAGCGTCCTAACTACCAACTGTTGTAAGACACCCGGAGGTCCGGAACCTCCAAAGGTTGTACATTAACCAAAACAGTGATTCTCGCATCTCGTTAGTTTATTCTAAACTAACAGTAACTCAGGCTTTTCCCAAAAGGACTCTCACCCAATGGTTACGCATAACCAGGGATGCAAAGGGAACACTCCTCCGCCGAACACCACAGATGGAGGTCCCCAAGTCCCGATCGTTCGGTAGTTGACAGCTACAGATCATTCAATCTACAGGGACGGCCAGAAGGTTAGGGCTGTAGGCTAGACTCTCCAACTTTATCTTTTGCAACATTTCTGCATTTACATTATCAGTATGAGACCGTCGAACATTGTTTTGTAACAAGATGATACACACCCTTATGAGCAGGTAACAAAACAGGATGATTCCACACCAGTCTTTATAATCGTGTAGCAATCAAGAGATTCCAAGAAGAGTGGAATCACCAAGTTTAATAGTCGGTGGGACAAATTCCTCAATGCTACTGGTAAACATTTTTGACAAGCAGGTATTACTTTCTTAGAAAATCGCCTTGGCTTGCCTATGATTAAAACAATCTAACTGATTTTTGAGTAACTTAATTCATTTTTTGTTTTTTTATCTATGGTTTTACGAAAGAAGAGTTGTCAAATATGAATTATTCTTGTTCTTAAGAATTAAGCATAATTTTTCTCAAGTATGTCTACTTAAAAATCAAAATTTTAGATTATTTATTTTGAACATGTTAAAAATGACAACTAGAAATACAAAAAAAAAGATACGAAAACGCCAGAACGTTGATAAACCTAAATAAGAGTGACAACCCACCAATGGCTTCTGTGTAGAGCTGGAGTGCCTCTCTGTATTCCTTTCTTTTGTAGGCGTCATTCCCTTCTTCCTTTTTGCTTTCAGCTTTCCTAAAAGATGAAAATGGTGTGAGATAAAGCAGTTATGATTATTAAAAGAATATTATAAATAAGAAAAATACTTTCGTAGAGTAGCTTAATTATGCGTTATACCACAGATCTAAGTTCAGCAAAGGACGGAGTTCAATTTAACTCGGTAACATAACGTCAGCATACAAATGTTCAGTAGTGAAATTCAAACGAAGTTTATATTATGAACAGTATTGGATTTCCGCGGTTTTCATAATTTTTAAAAAAAGCATCTCTATTTAGAGAAGGAAACGCAATTTCGCATAACCAACAGCATAGTAGCAAAACGTCACAATCTGGCAACACATAAAATGAAAATCTTATCTTTTATAATATCCCCTACTCCACCTTTACCACAATTAAATGGGAGCGAATCGGTACCATTTTTTTTTTTACAAAACTACATAATCTTACATAAGCATTTCCAAAAATACTGTTATGTCACAAAAATATGTTTTCCAAGAACAAAAAATTTCTATTTGTAAGTGTGTTAAACGCCACGATTCCGTAACACTTCACAAGCTGTTTGTCAGCTTACAGGGAGTCTGAACTTAAAGTTCACAAACAAGCTTGAGAAAATACTCCTTTGACATTTTTTTAGCTGGTAGTACTGGGAGTTTCAATTATGCACAGAACTAAAGACTACATAAAGATTGAAATTAGCAGGAATTCCTTTTTCTCGTAAACTATTTCAGAACAATTCCCTTTTACTAGGTGTAGTTGCAAACTTAATCATTTGAGCACATGGAATTACATCTCTGTCAAGCCACAAAAACATACCATCTGACGATCTGAGCCAAATGCACCGGGCAGGGTGGCAACAGCACCATGCCGATGCCAACAGCTACTTTGCCATCGGGCAACCTGACCTTCTTTTGGGCCTTGAGTGGGTGCATGTAGAAGTCCTCCACCACGTCTTGCTTAGGATCATCAGTTTCTGGAGTGCAGGATTTGGGCTCCACTCTAGTCACGCTTGACTGTGATCTTCTCAATCCAGGAATTTTATTGAGCATGGTTTGGAGTGAGGATGTATACTGACTGTAAGGGCCATTACGGCATTCTGGCCATGCCAGGCGGTCATCAACTCCAGAAATATTGCACTTAAGATCCGTTAGCATATCAGTCCTTTGGTAGTCAGCAATTCCAGCATTTCCAGGATTCCTTCCTACTCGATCCTTTGGCACATTTAGCCTTCGACAGCCTAATGGATGTACTGGCGCATCTGCCTGTTGGCAATTTCCAACTTCAGAATACTTGCTTTCAAAATCTTTTGGCACATTATCCTGTGGACAAGAAGCAATTCCAGGATTTTCGGAATTTGTATCCACCGGTACTGATGATAAATCTGCCTGTTGGCAATCTGTACTGCCATTATTTTTAGATTCATGGCACAACTGATCCATTGGAGTTTCCCCTATTGGGCTGTAATGGAGACCTCGCTGGCTGGCTTCTGTAACATCAACAGAAGGCAGAGTTTCAAATCTATTGTCGAAGCTCTGATCAGTAGTAGGTTTGTTTTGAAAGCCACTCAGGTTTTCAGAAGCTGCATCCGCATTTGAAGCATCAGCAATCCCACTGATTTGATTGGATTCTCTGGTGCAGTTAACATTCCTGTATCTGCAACTACTCTTGCAGTCCAAATCCGGGAAATGGCCAGATTCTGAGGTTCTCATATCTTGGGAGTTCGGCCTACAGCAATCGCCCTCCAAGGGCAATCCAGTGCAATTCCCATTTTGGTGTTTAGTAGCAGGCGCAAATACATCAGTTCGGTTCGGATCTGGAAATGCGGGTCTCTTTCGAATACCATTTGCTCTGGAGGAGTTAGGGCTATTCAAAGAGTTACTAAGGACACTTTCAATCACATCCTCGCTAGTTAAAAGTTGACTGCCGAGTGAAGGACTGCTGGTAGTAACACTATTCTTATGTCGAGCTACTTCATCCGGTACGAGCTTCTCGGTCAGATTCCTTTCGCATGAATGTTTTTTCTCTTCTCTTGTTGGCTGGTTATCATTGCTTAAAACCTCGAAATAGCTGTTGCTTTTTTCAATATTATCTAGCAAAGGAATGGCAAACTGATCCGCACTAAGAGTACATCTATCAATGCCTTTTTGATCAGAAATCGAAGAACTGTCAGGATGCGAACATGCTTTTTCAATGTGAGAAGTGTTATGCAAGCTGCTTTCAGGGTAGGGCGTGTTTGGAAGATTTCTTGAAGTGCATGGGGAGCAAGAAGGGTTCTGTGAACTGCTCGTATTGAAAGTTCGGTTTTGGATGCCTCTACAATTACTCATTCCAAAATCTGTTGAAAAGACTAGTCCATTATTGCGCTTACTGTCTGCATGAGCATCGCTATAGCGTCTTGATAGCTTTCTACCAACAGCAGAATGGTTAAACTGTGAGCTACTGAGGTCTGCTTCAAAGTTGTGTTTTCTTGCACCAGTACTTGCATGATGTGTGCAATGCTGTTCTTTATCACATTTCCTGCATTCAGTTCCGCGCTTCGATTCAAAGTTATTCTCAGCCCTAGCACTTGCGGAATCACGATTTTGATCTGCAACCACTTCACTATAACGCCGTGGTGCTTTTCTTCCAGTAGAACATTTCGGCAGAAGCCCACTAAGATCTGCCTTTGCTAAGTCCTTTTTGAAAGCTTTTGACATTGGACTAGCAGGCCCACATACGCGATTTGGATTGGAAATCTCTTCGGATCGTTTGCCTATAGTACATTTAGGTTTAATGTCATTTACAACTGCGTCACGTATACCAACACCTTCATAACCTGAAAGGTTAATGAAATCATTCTCGGCATCACATTTTTTCTGGAAACTGTCATGCCACTTAGCTTCACTTTTATCCTTTGTCCTGGCTGTTCTGCTGACTTTGTTTGGATCAGCTAGAACCTCACCCGTTTGTTGTAGTACGGTTTTGCCAGCAGAACAATTGTACTGCAAACCTCCTTCACGAGTATTTGATGTGCCTGTCATGACATCAGAATTTTTACGTTCAATGTGGCACTGGTGATTAGTCGGGTAACTCTCATGAAATTTGAAGCAGATGTCTTCCGTGTCCTTATCTAGTGCTTTTGCAGATCTTGGGTCAGGAAAAGCAGAAGTGCAAAATCGGTTCCAGAAGCCATCACTACTCCGGTTGTTCCGCTTGCCACCGACTTTCCAGCTGCACTGACCATTTCCACGTAAATCTGTTTCAAACCGGTTTCTGAAAGCTGCAACACAGCCATTCACTACGCCGTGCCAAGACTCGAAACCAATGGCCCGAAGCAGGCTGGCTTTTTTGCGGATCCCGCCCACGTCAAAGCTGCTGATGTTCTTCCTCACAGAGTCATAGAAGGGGATGCGCCTGCCATGACCTGCTTCGCTTTTCTCGGTAGAATTGGCTTCAGACTCCTCATAGTCAAAGTATCGCTTAACCACAGCTGTTACCGTCCGAGGTTCTCGGCATTGAAAGTCTGTCATGTTTGTAGCAAAGACGTCCTCTTCTAGGACAAAATTGAAAAAGACAAAACATTTCAGAGCATTTAAATAAATTCCGGGGCTTCTGTGAAATATTATAAACATCTTTGTAAAAATTCAAAGGATTTTATGAAGAATTGCAGTGGCTTGTTAGGAACAGCAAATTTCTTAAGAAAAATCAAACTGATTTGTTAAATCTCCACAAGTTTTTGTTTTACGTTGAAGATTTTGTTGTTGTTGTCCAAAGCTCTCAACTTTTAGAACTATTGTGAAATGTACTTGTAAACTTTCAATGTTATGTAACAATAAAAAAATGCAAATTTACAAAATGTATTTAGCAATAAATACTTGTATAATCAAATATGATTGTTAAATACTGAATGAATGAGCGGTTATGTATAACTTGAAGTAACAATAAGGTGAATTTAAAGTCGTAATATGCCAAAGGAAAAATACTTTTCACAACAAAATTCACCTTATGATGATGACTAATATTGACATGACCATAACAATGATGGTATAAACTTCAGATAACTGTTAAGTATCCAAAGATTTCAATCCATACTCAATTTCTTACCAACCAAGACACTGAGCAATTGCGAAAAGCAACTTCAGTAAAATCCTAAGAATATTCAACAAAGTTCAAGAAAAGACTGGACTTTGTCTAGTGCTTACCAGGGTGGTCAACCAATTCTTAGCAATGCTTCAAGACACGACTGTAACACTAAAGAACAACACGCAATAGAGCAAGCAATCCACGACAGCCTCATGTAAGTGGTTGGTCAGCGATGAATTTTAGTAGGAACAAATTTAACATGATTGGCACAATAATGGAACTGAAGTGATGCACAAAGCAGTGGGGAAGCCCTGGAAATACCTAAATCCTTCGAAACTGCAGCACAAATGAGGCTTCAACATGAAAAGTTTCAAAGGGTTCAAAAAAGCAGATGACTCAATGTTCTTAAAATAAGCGCTCTGACATCATTTGAGGCGATGACAAAAAATGTTTGAAAAAAAGTAGACCGCGTTTCCCTGAAACACTGCCAACACCAGAAGAATACACAAGAGTACCAATCCATGATGACAGAGGCAGCGGATGGGCCATAGCGACTGCCGTGGGCCTCAGCTCTTAGGCCTAGGGCAATTGCGAAATTGGCGTCTACTCATTAATTTACGACATTCTGGCAGAGAAACTAGGGCAGAAAAATTCTATGCCAACCAATGCACGCAAACAGAATCATCTTTGGTGGCTGAAATTGTTCACAAGGGATAATGAAATAGGAGACCACTGTACCAAAAACGTGTGGATCCAAATCCACAATTATATGGGGAAAAAAGTGTAAGGAAATCTGTTTTCTTTTTTAAGCTAATTCCTATGGTCCTAAGTTCTAGGAATTTAACTTACTTCATTTCTGTTCAAATAATTGGAGCTAATGAATGCAGGTTTTAAATATTAGAACTGATTTAATAACTCCCAGTGAAGGGGGGGAAACAGCGATCTAATCAATGTCCTAACAGAAAAGTTAATGAGAACTATTTCAAATCAACGAAATAGAACTTATGAACGTGCAGTCCAAATCATGATGACAGGCACGTCTTAGTATCATAGCAGCTTATGCCTGTGTGTGAGAAACGTAAATTCCAACAATTTTCACCAATACCATCAAATTTACTTTATTACATAAATACCTTCAATTAAGTTTCATCATAATGTGGGCTCTTGAAATGTATTTTAATTCGTGTGATCTTTCATGTATGCGGATGGAAATAAGTGAAGGACATATCTGAGTAGACCATTGCAAACGCCAATTGCCAATCCCTGCAAAAGTTCTGAATTTAATAACGTTTCATGTGCAACCAACGGCTTCAGTGAACTCTTTCCGCAAAATAAGGGGTACCCCATAGGGCCGGGTACTCAAACGAACTTATCACTTGGGCTATTTGTATTTGGCCCACATATGGCATGGTGCACACGCGCATTAGATTCAAGTAGCTCTGCTAAGGTCCACAAGTTGAGTGTCTTTTGAGAAATGGACAAAAATGCAGCTTGAACAGGCCTGCCAAGATGGACTACAAGAACAACTTGCAGCAAAAAACCTACTTTTTTCTCCAGCAGTTCGGCAAGCCCCATTGAAGTAGGTCCAGCCAATTAGAAGGCTCCATTTTAAAAACAGGGTCAGTACATTACTACGGCCACAACTAACTGATAAACTACAGACATGTCCG
This sequence comes from Julus scanicus, assembly GCA_034698625.1. Taxonomy (NCBI): domain Eukaryota; kingdom Metazoa; phylum Arthropoda; class Diplopoda; order Julida; family Julidae; genus Julus; species Julus scanicus. The sequence continues at coordinate 11,250 of JAQGBW010005204.1, forward strand.
AAATGTTGGGGTCTGTTTGAGTACGCCTAAATATGGCTCAATTGATCATGAACCATTCACATGTTTAGTAATATATCATCTCTTTGACTTCACTGACATTTTTTTGCCCCTTTTCACTCAAAGGTTGCGATAAGTTAGTTAGCGAACATTTCAATTCCGTCAACAAGTACTAAATTGGATTAATGTCTGGACTTTAAGACTGGACATTAATGCTAATGATGTGACTTTGGCTTTACAACACTGCTTTATCTTTTTTTTTTGGAATATGCATTTCCTTCCCAGTTTAATTTCAAAACAGACCCATCATATCATGTTTAATTTCAAGCTAAGGCATTTTGGATTATATTTTCTGCCAGTTTCGCCACAGTTGACGACACCATCAAAACCAAATAGGTTGAGTTTGGCCTCATTCCACACCACAACTTGCAATGGTCTACTCTAATGGATTTACATATAGTACTGTGTGCACCTGTCCTGGAACGTCATTCAATCTTTTAAAAGTTAGAACCCCAGGTGAATTTTTGGTAAATTCTTCAGCATTCCAAACAAGGCTAAATAATTGTTCAGGCCAGGCATGACTTCAACACCGGTTTTGGCACATCTCTTTTAGGGAGCTAACACATGTGGGGTAAGCCAACCAACATATCACCTTCTGATAAACCTCATATACTCAGATGTGAAAGTCTAAAATTTCTTCAGGGATCAGCCTGCGCTACTCCAAGATTATTTTTGGCACGCCTATTTTTTCTCCGTCTATTTAAATTTAGAACAGGAGAGGATAAAAAAATTGGGCAGGTGACGTATTTAACCAGGTCATCACCAATGTTAGCTGTGACGTTTATTGCCATCAGCCGAATTACGTACAAGATCGCAGTCGAGCCAAGGCCAGGGCAGAGGCGGGAGTTCAGCCAAGGCCTCTGAAGACGGGAGTCTGTTTTGTTTCTGAAGTATTGTTTTCAACAAAGAAATCAAGGCTTCCAAAGAGCCCAAGTAGAGAAGGTCAGGATAAAAGACAATACAGGTTTGGCAACAATGATACTCATCTAAAGCCGGCTCTCCACCAAGACGTACATGTACGTAGTATTTACACACATATGCAAAAACGTTTGCCCTCCGGGTTTGTTTCAGCCGCCATTTTGTAAATATATGTAAATAT
>JAQGBW010005205.1:0-12404 GCA_034698625.1 Julus scanicus
GGGACTGGTAAAAATGTCCGTTATTTAGAGTTTTCCGTTATTCGGGAGTGTCCGGTAAGGGAGGTACCACTGTATATATATATATACCTATACTAGTTAAATTGTATAGGTATATATATATACGTATACAATTTAACTGTATATAGGAAATATACCATTACATGGCTGTACATCACTTTGTTGATTATATCCAAATATAAAAAGCCACATTTGTCCATATACCGGGAAGAATCGTCTTATGATCGATTTACAATTTTAATTTACTAGCTATTTTATTATCGACTTTGAATTTTGTGATTCCAGCCTTGAAAATCGCAGTGTCTCTGGGCAATCATACTGTTTTCAAAAAGTTCGGAGCAGAATTAATTCCAAGTATTTGTCCTGGCTGCGAAAAGCATAAATATCTGTCAGACGACTACTGGACATGCTTTGCTCGACATTTCTCTAACTCCGGGTATCACTTAGTTGGAACTGCAAAAATGGGTATCAAAACTGACCCTATGGCAGTAGTTGATCCTGAATTAAGGTATGGACAATTTAAAATTTTCATATAATATTGAAAATTGGAAATTAATACAAATATTAATGTTAAATTGTCTTAAGTGTCTTATCGATTTCTGTTTGTTTTTAGAGTGCATGGTGTTAAAGGACTTCGGGTAGCTGATTGCTCTATTATGCCTGTAGCACCTTCCGGAAATACTAATGCACCAGCTATAATGGTTGGTGAGAAAGCTGCCGATATGATAAAAAATACGTACAAGTAAAATTAATATTTTTTTCCATTAAAATTATCACCAGTCTCAAACTATCTTCAGCGACTGCACTTAAAAATAACTTTCCAAATACAACCCTATTCTTTTCCAAAGTCGTATACATTACATATTAAAACTATGTATTGTAAAGTAGTAGATAGTAATTGTTGAACGTTTTATTCATAAATATGCATTAGGATATGGTGTTAATTAAAACTTATTTTAAATTTTGCAAGCCATGCAATTCGTGGCATTTTGCACACTGAATGTAAAACATGTTTTATTGAATGAATATTAAAAATGTGCCAATTAATACTTAGTTAACCAATTGTATACGAGCTTATAATAGTGACGACTGACCGGATATACCCATACTTATAAATGGGATAAGCCCTTCAGAGGATTTTGGCATACAGATTTGACGCATCATCGGCCACACTGCTATAAGTAGGTCTTTTGTTACTTTTAAAATGAATTTGTTAACGAATTATTTCGTGTGATCAATGTGATATGTGCATCCATTTTTCGATGATGGTCAAGTGTACTGAGGTTTTGAATAATTATGGGATCTGTGTCAATATTTTTACCTCATTTTAATTGCATTTTACCCCTTGTTTTATACATTTTGCAAAGCTTCCGAACAAGCAGTGATTGCCCCTAATTCACTGAGCTTTATAGCCATTAAGAAAATCTATACTTAAAAGAATAGTTATACACATCCATTTTTAGTTAAAGTCTATCACATCCTACTCAGGAGTAGCCAGGAGTTAACATCTATCGTAATCATTACTTAATTGGCATGTGACGTCATTGTTTATGCTATTGTACCCTTCTGTGAGGTCGCATTCTTGACCTTTTCCACATTCTGCCTTGACGACCTTAAGATTCCATCACTCGCAATGTTGTGACCTCCCGAAATATGCAATGGCTGGACCGCCTTGCATACCTGCAAGCCTGAACTAGTTTTGGGAGGAGGTCACCACCAGGGGACTGGGTTCGAATCCCCAATAAAAAGGAAAGGTAAGCTGGACTCAGGGTAGTTCTTCCTGGAGTCTCATGATCACTCATATATTTGTGCATAAATACTTATTTACTCGTTCAAATAAAATACACTCATGTATTGGAAAAAATACCATAAAAAAAAGTAATTTTTCTTTGATGTACATTATACAAAATATAACTTAAAACTGGTTTATATAATTTTTATTTACAAATAATTGTATTACTGACATTGATATCTGAATTTCCAGGCATGAATCTGGCAATGACTTTGGTAAATTGCACTTCGCTCAAAACGTATGGACGAAATTAATTAACAGCTGCGAAATGGATAAATTGAATTCAGAAGTTTACTTAACGTGCTTTGCCCGACATATATACGTCTTCCACATCTAATCATCTGGTTGGAGCAGCAAAAGTGCAAATCCCATGGAAGTTGATGAACTGGAACTCGGGTAGGAACAATATGTTACAACAATTTTACATTAAGACACATTTTATCCGTTCTGGCTGAAGATTGAGGAACTGATAGGAACAATTAAGAACACATAGGAACAATTAGGTACATATGCACCGCAGCACCAATACCATCGCCGATTCTTGTTGGCTAACGTTTGGCATTGTATGTATATACAGGTGTATTTACATTTGTATGAATTCTGCGTTCTGTAACCGCCGGTTACGCTGGAGGGTCGATTTTTGTAGGCTGTCTATGAGGGATTCCACTGTATTTACAAATATAATGCCTGAAATTGTTCTTGGCAAAACTCATGAGCCAGCTGTTATGACACTTAAGTAAGCATCTGATGGGGTTAAATTGATATATGTGCCCAAAAATTAAAATAGGGCGCCTGTATGCCCTATTTACCACATATGTGTTCAGCGTACAGTAGCTCTAAATCCACTTTCTAAATTGGGACACGTTGAGGTCCAATGCGAAACGTATAAATTCATATCTATGGGGTTATTCAAACGTATTTATCGTTCCTGTAATTCCCATATTGTTTCCTATATTTTAACGCCTAATGACCTCTATAGAAGTATACGTAAGCACTCAAATCCTTTGGCCGAGCTTCATGCCAAGACGGATGCTTACTATTGGTCCTTCCTTTTGTATGACATTAGACGATTGAATAGCCTTCCTGAAGAAAGTTGAGGTTTAGCAAAAATCCATTTAGCAGTGATGTCTAAGCTGCTACTGACGTAGGAGCATTCTCCTGAAATGATTGGATGCGACCTTCCTCCTACCATATAGCATTTATATTTGCTGACTGTAGGGTACTGAGTTGAACTGAAATTAAAGATTTAACTAAAATTATTTTAGCAGGGTTTTTAGCATGGTAACGCTATCGACCTTTCATTCGGTAGACTAGAGTTTAATAATTCCCGGGTCGGCTGCCATGACTGTGGTTTTCACGGTTTTCCACAGTTGTTTCCAGGCAAATGCCATGATAGTTCCTCTGAAAGTCTGCTGCGACCGTACTCCTTCCTCTCTTTACTTCTGTAATAAACCAGACAAAAATAATACAAATCCAAACATAAAAAAAACTATAATCCCAACTGTCAAAGTCACACAATGCATCCGTTTCACTTTGAAATTAAAATAAGAGAAATTTGAGGAATTATGGCCGATTATTCCGTTTAATATACTAGTAGTTGTATACTATCAATAACGTTTAATGTGATGGAAATCGTTCATAATTATATTCGTTAGTAACAGAATAAATAAACCATGTATACAGTGTTACACCTATATATACCTCGCTATAGGGCCTTTCGCTATAACGGCCTTTTTTAATTATGGCACTGTTTCGATTTGAAGGCCCACAATGCTTCGTTAAACAGCCAAAAAACAAAAAAAAAACACTGCTGTAATTAAAGAAAGTGACCAAAAAATGTAATAAGTTACCCCAATTTGCTCATACAAGGTCGAATTTGTCTAACAAAAAAACAACTTATGTGTTTCACTTCGTTTAAGAAGGGAAAAAATGAAAATAACGACCAACTTTTTTGGAACATATCAATACCGTAAAGCGATGTATGGGTGTATTGTTATTAACGAAACTCCTGTCAGAAAAATTCAGAATTCGCGGAACTGGATATAGGTAATTAGTTGGGCGAGTTCATAGAATTGAACACTGACGCAGTTGCATTTATTTGAGCAAGTGTTTTTATTTTCCCTATCCCTACTTTTTTATGTACTCAGGTGAAATTGTTTTGTAATTTCACAGTTTGGTTTATAGACCACGATCCATTAACTGGATACGTCATTTTAAATTGCAATTTCAATTAGAGTATACTCAGTCCAAGCTCATTTCCAAACTATTCTATTCTCAATTCAGTATATACCTATCAAAATGATTTCAGGCTTGCCATATTCATTGCTACACCAGATTATTGCTATACTTTATGCTTTGTCTTATTTTAACATACTGATACCCTTGATTGTAGCAGAGCATCTTGTTGTAGACGAGGGCTATGATTTCGTCGTAGGCAAGTTCAATTAATTTCTTTGAAATATAAGTTTTTTGTAATATTTGTATAACCTGCAAACAGTTTAATTTAGATATTTGCTTTTGAAATTGCATTTAATTTGATGTTTTATAACGTTGCTTTTATACATGTATCGTATACTATATTTAATACGTGTTATACATTGGTAAACGCGATGAAACAAGCATGTTATTTTATAAAAGAATTGTTAATATAATATTTTAAATTGTCACACATTACTTAACCAAGACATTTACTTGCATACATGATAATATAGCTGGTGGTGATAAATAATGCATATAACTTTTGTTCTGAATTTTAGTTGGAGCAGGATCGGCTGGTGCTGTAATAGCAAGTAGATTATCAGAAAAGCCACATAATTATAAAGTTTTGTTGCTTGAAGCTGGTGGCAAAGAACATTTATTGTCACAAATACCATTGTTTAATCAAGCCAGTGTATTAGGCAATATAAATTGGCACTTCAAATCAGAACCTCAAGAGAAAGCATGTCTTGGTATGAAAGAAAGGGTGAGTTGTGTACCTAAAAAACACAATTTCCATATTTGCTTAATTATACAGCTAGTCCTAAACGAAGGTAATATTCTATAAGGTTATTGTCAAAATTAGATATTGCTTCGTTTTAATGAAATTCTTCCTCGAGTATTATTATTCATATTAAATATGGAATTAAAACTAAATCATTACATATGCTTCCTCACAGAAAAAACGATGATAAACTCATTATAAACTGTTAATATTTGTTTCAATACCCTATTAGTTTATGACTTTATTTTTATCAGGTGTATACGATAGGTTTGTAATATTCGCCACTAATCTTGTTTTCTAAAGAATGAAGAGCTTGTGGTTTGTAAATTGCTTGGTAGCCGTGTTTACTTAAAAATGGTTTTCCACAGTTGTTTCCAGGCAAATACCTCACTTTACTTCTATTATAAACTACCAAAAAAATCCAAACAAAGTCAAAAACTATAATCCTAATTGCCAGGTGGGCTAAGTCCCACAATGCATTTTCTATTAATGTTTGCTTAAAAATGAACAGGTTGTGATAAAATGATGACTGGTTTGCGACCAGTTAGAATCCATCTAAAAATAATCAGTTTTCCAAAATTACTAGTTATTACCAGTTTGCTATTAAGTATTTAAAATAATTGAAATATTTTTTTATTGAGCAGCGCGGTCTCATTCCGGCTGGAAAAATAATGGGTGGTGGCAGTAGCGTAAACGACATGTTGTATATTCGAGGAAATCATCGGGATTATGATCTGTGGGCCTCTTTAGGAAACTATGGCTGGGGTTGGAAAGATGTTGCTCCATACTTCTTAAAGTCAGAAAAGAACTTCAGCCCAAACTTGACCAAAGATGGTATATAGACTTAATTACCCACATGGAAAAGAAATGCATTTCAAAAATGCATATAGATTGAGACACTGAAATGCATTATAAATGTATTTCAAAATGCATTTCTAAACACATTTTTAGAAATATATTTTCGGTGTCTCAATCTATATGCATTTTAAATGCATTACAAATGCATTGCAAATCATGGCAAATGCATTTCTTTTCCTTATGGGTAGTGCTGACTTTATTGAAAAGGAGAAAAGCATTAAACTGATTTATCACATTTTTGCTTTAAAAAATACTCGCTTATAAAAGTTTTTAATCTTTTAGTTTATCACGGTAAGACAGGATTATTAGCGGTGTCTAATGTGCCTTATCAAACAAAACTTGTAAACCCATTTCAAGAAGCGGTTGAATTCATGGGTTATTCGAGAAGAGACGTAAATGGAGAATTTCAGTCAGGTAAACAATTTATAATGTATGATATTTGTATACTGCTTATGTTTCCTCATCTTATCTTGTTGGTAATACTTATTACAGGCGTGATGCCAATTCAGGCTACAATGTTTAAAGGTAAACGTTGCAGTACAAATAGAGCTTTCATCAAGCCTGCATCCAAAAGACCAAATCTACGTATAATGACCCATGCTAGAGTTCTAAAAGTAACTGCATGCTGAATTTTGCAAATTGTTATCAGATTTGTGATTTCACCTTTAGAAATAACATTACATTTATTTCGCTGTATTTAGGTTTTATTCGATAAAAAACGAGCTATAGGTGTCGCTTATGTGCGTAAAGGCAAAGAATACCACGTGAAAGTGTCAAAAGAAGTCATTTTGTCTGCAGGTTACTTTACAATTTTTTTTCAAATATGAATATAATCATGACACAAGTTTTTTCTATACGAGTTATCCTAATTGCAAAGTGATCAATTTAGATTGGTTTAAATTGCAGGCACCATGAATACTCCTAAGATTCTTATGTTATCTGGCATTGGACCTAAGGAACATCTGAGTGAACATAAAGTAGGTTTCTCTCTTTACTAAAAACTACTACAAATAGTGTTGAAATGACGTGATTTACCTTCGTATTTACTATTCTATTTTTGTATATTTTAAAAGATTAATGCAATTTTAAATTTGCCTGGCGTTGGGCAAAATTTGCAAGACCATGTCGTCAATACGGGCATCGTTTTTACAATTAAAACAAATGATGCCATTTCGATCTCAAGTGTAATATTACCACAAAATCTACTGCGCTACGTTTTTTCTCACTCAGGTTTGTATAAATATGTACATGTCGCACAACACAAATCAGCTATTTGCTTTAAGGCGATCCGATGCTCACAGGCATCAAGAAGTTCAAGTGTTAATTTAGAAGCGGACCTTACATGCATATAATGTCTCTTAGCCACCTTAATTGTAGTATATTGCCTACTTTTTAGGTTTAATAAGTATTCCCTCAGCTTGTGAAGTTGTAGCGTTTATGAAAACACGGTACGCAAATCAGAATGACGACTGGCCGGATGTGCAAATTCATTTACTTTCTTCAAGTTCATTATCTGATTTTGGTATCATCACTCGACCTACCGCCGGGTACAGTGATGAAGTAAGTTGGATTTGTCAAGTTTTGGTTGTTCGTTTTAAAAAAAACTATACTAACCTAAAAACTGGGAAGCATTGAGACACTTTTTACGGAAACATTTTTCGTGCATTCCGAGACTAAACAAGTGCATTCATTTTTATTAATTGTAGGCCTGGAACCAATACTTTAGACCACATCTTGGCAAGAATTCGTTTGTGGTTTTGCCCTTTATATTACATACGAAAAGTCGCGGATTCGTGAAATTGCGAAGTAAAAATCCCTACGACGATCCAATCATCGACCCTAAATACTTTTCTCACCCAGATGACGTGAAGGTAATGGTAGAAGGTAAGTTATAGAAATTAATAATTAACACTTTAAAAGAATTAGTTGTTAATTCTACTTAGTTATTATAGAAATAGTTTTTCCTTGGGTAGATGTTTTTAGAAATACTGTAGAAAAAATCATTTAATGATTGTTTTACAGTTGTAATTTACCAGCTATTTTATTTTCGGAATTGAATTCTGTGATTCCAGCCGTGAAAATCTCAGTGGCTGTGGGCAATCATACTTCTTTAAAAAAGTTCGGAACAGAATTTATTCCAAGTATTTGTCCTGGCTGCGAAAAGTATATATATCTGTCAGACGATTACTGGACTTGCTTTGCTCGGTATTTCTCAACCGCTGGGGTTCACTTAACCGGAACAGCAAAAATGGGTAACAAAACTGACCCTATGGCAGTAGTTGATCCGGAACTAAGGTATGAGCAAAGTATTAATTTCCAAATTATATCCGTGATTATAACATGTGAAAACTGGACATTAATGCAGAGATGGATGTTAAATTGTATTAACTGTTGTTTCGATTTCTGTTTGTTTTTAGAGTGCATGGTGTTAAAGGACTTCGGGTAGCTGATTGCTCTGTTATGCCTGTAGTGCCTTCTGGCAATACTAATGTACCAGCTATAATGGTTGGTGAGAAAGCTGCTGATATGATAAAAAATACCTATGATAAAATTTAATAATTTTTCGAATTAAAATTAACACGAACCACATAGTGTTTCAAGTGGCTACATTTAAAAGTTTCTCTTCGAAGAGAACTCTTATTTTTTTCCTGAATCGTATACAATATGCAGTATACATGTAGGAAATGTATAATCAGAATTTAATCGTGAAATATTTTGTGCATATATATTCATTGAGTTTTGGTGTTAGTTAAGTTTTTTATTTAATTTGCTGTTAACTTGTTAACAAAAATAGTAATTTAACTTTGTATTTGTATACAGATCTTTATTTTATGCGCTTTTTCTCATATTTTGAATATAATTTGCCACCGCTCACATGATAATGTTAACATTACATAAACCTTTCTTCCAAAATAAGTAAATCATTTTCATTTAATTTGCTTTTTTATTTCGAAATAAAAATTGAGTTTTGGGTTATTTAAGGCTTAGTGGTGAAACATTTTTAAGGGAAAAGATAGCTTTCATGAACAACTAGAAATGGTGATTGGACAATGTGGGGCGTGCGGTTTGAGCGGGTGCTTTGCCCATGTGGAGGTGTCTGCTATCATCCAAGTTAGGAACACTCCCATGAGGAGCAATTGACGCCATCATCGAATTGACTGCGGAATCAGCAGTAGCAGTGCTATCTGCTGTATCACCGACTCTCTTTAGGAGTCGTTCAAATCGGCGAAGGGCCTCCAATATAGGAGGTATAGTGTAAGGGTTACCGAAGAAGGACCCTCAGCTTCAGTGGAGATTTCATCTCGGGCCTCCATAAGGAGTTTGTTAGGCTTTTTCCATGTTCAAGCCGATGTGGGAAACGGTTGGTACTGCACTGCATAGAAGTTGATAGACGAGTGTTAGAAGCTGGAGCAGTGGTAGTTGCGGAGGCAACAGTAGTTGCAGCAGCAGCAAATGATGCGCTATCGGAGATAGCTGCAATGTCCACTGTGATGCTAAGTGAGACACTCGGCTTAGTTCTCAACGATGAAAAGTTTTGTCTGCTGCTGCAATCGTTGGTATCAGCGTGTTAAAATAGGATAACATGTGAAATATATTACATATTCCGAGTGGCATGGAAGATGACAAGTACAGAATCATAATGTCAAGTTTATATAAAAACTGGATTTATAAACTTAAAATTGAAATGTTTGTAAACAGACGTACGATGTCATAGATAAAGGTTTGCATAAAGTTTTTTGTTATATAGGCCAAGGTTTAGAATTTTACAACAACAACACTGCCATTTGTATAAATTAAAACAAATAACTTACTATATAGAGTCATTGAAAAATGATCACTTGATCAAACAAATCGCATCCTTTACGACATAGTGCGTGACTTCTTATTCGTTGGATAACTTTGATCTATGTACTTAAAATGCACGTAACTCGAAATCCCTATCACGCGAAAGGTTATATATGTACACGTTTGAACGCCGTTATCTAGTTTTGCATTCGAAGAGTATTTATTAAATACAACCTTTACCATACATTGTGGATTATGACAATTTTAATTCGAAAAAGTACTCATTTTAATTATTCGCTTGTTTTATCATATCAGACGCTTTCTCGCCTATCATGATTGCTGGTGCATTAGTATTGCCAGAAACAACTTCCGGCATAATAGAACAATCGGCTACTCGAAGTCCTTTAACACCATTGACTCTAAAATTTAAAAGATTAGAAATATTAGTTAAACCGAATTCCTTTCATCAATGAGATTTGATATATATTGTATTTACCTAAGTTCTGGATCAACTACTGCCATAGGGTCAGAACTGTTACCCATTTTTGCTGAACCAGCAACGTGGAATGCAGAAGAGGAGAAATGTTGAACAAAACATGTCCAGTAGTCATCCGACAGATATTTATGTTTCTCGCAACCAGGACAAATACTTGGAATTAATTGTGTTCCAAACTTTTCAAACGAAGAGTGATTGGCCAGAGTCGCAGCAAGTTTCACGACTGGAAACACAAGATTTCAATAGCATATTTAAATCGTTATCAAATATTGTAAAGCGATAAGAGTACATTTAAGTAATATCTAAAGTTTTCAAAAGTTTTTCAATTTGTTAAATAATCTTGTTGGTCTTTACAATCGATAACAAATGATGCAGAATACCATGCTTGGCATGAATCAATAAGTTTAACCAAATAGAAAAGTTAAGCATATTGAAAAACGTTTTTGAAATAATAAGTAGGCTTCATCACCTTCTGTCATGATCTTCAGATCATCTGGGTGCGAAAAGTATTTCGGGTCGATTATTGGATCATCTTTGGGATTCTTACTTCGCAACTTTAGATATCCACGACTTTTAGGACGCAATAAATAGGGCAGCATTGAAAACGAATGTTTGCCAAGATGAGGAGCATAATATTTATTCCATGTCTAAAATTAGTCAATTTTATATTTAGTTTTATAATTGACTAGTATTTCAGATGGGAAATCACCAATTGTAAAATAAAACAAATACAACCTACCACGTCAGAGTATCCAAAAACTTTTCGACCCCATAAGCCATAATCTGTTAGAGGGCTTACAGCATTAAGAAGTATTTGCACATCCGGAAAGTCGTCAGACTTGTTTGCGAAAATTGTGTTGAAAAATGCTGTACTTTCAACACCGCTTGGAGTACTTAGTGGACCTAAATGTAAGGAAATGGATAAAATAATACTATATAGGGAACAGATAAAATATCGGACTGCCAAACGATCATGCTAACTAAATTTGGTTTATTGCATATCAAACGATAGTACAAGTTACATCATTAGAAGATAATTTTGTGAAACACATTTACCAACCCCATACGAGCATCGTTTTATAGATAAAAGCATTTTTAGAACAAAAATGTAGTGTTAGAGATCACTTTAGGACAAGTACATGGTATACAAACCTTTGCCAAACAAAACGTATCGTAGTACATTATGCGGTAAAAATGCTTTTGGTAAAGAAATTGTATCATTAGTTTTGATTATAAAAGTCATGCCAGTATGCCACATATGATCTTGGAAATTTTGTCCAACGCCAGGAGAATCTACAATTGTTTTAATCTTTTGAAAGATATAAAAAATGGAATCGTCAAAGAAAACGTTAATGATGTTATTTACTTAATAATATAAATTTTCTTATTTCCTGTTATGAAAAAGAAACCTACATTGAGTTCATCTAGATGCTTCTTTGGCCCAATGCCGGATAACAAGAGTAATTTGGGTGTACCCATCGCACCTGCAATGCCAATCAGTGTAAATTAATTGGTCTGTAATTAGAATGACTCGTAATGGTGATTTTGAAACACATTAAAATGACCTGCAGACAAAATGACTTCTTTTGAAGCTTTCGCAACATGTTTTATTCCCAATCGCTCATACACCACACCAGTAGCACGCTTGTCGTTATCGAATAAAACCTAAACGTTGCCAAATATAGTTATTTCCATAGAAAAAAAATTGCAAACGTCTTAACAAGTAACTTAAATTTGTAATTACCCGGTGAGCCATGGCACGAGTTATTATTTTCAGATTTTTTCTATTAGAAGCAGTTTTGAGGAATGCTTGATTGGTGCTAGACCTCCTGCCTTTAAACGTAGTAGTTTGCATTGGCATTGCACCTGCGTGAGGAAATAGGACAATTAGATACGTTACATATAAACATATATGTCGATTTAAAATACAAAATAACGTTAATTTTGCATTACCAGTCTGGAATTCTCCATTTATATCTCTGAGCGGAATACCCTGTGCTTGCACCGATTCCAAAAACGAGTCTAAAAGTTTCGTTTTATAAGGTACATCGGATACCTTTAGTAATCCCGAATTATTGTGATATGCTGAAAGATTTGATAATTGCACACAGATAAATATTTAAAAATGTCAGCGAAAATTTTGGCTTTAATTCTTTATAATCAAAACCATATCAGTACCCTACCATCATTAGCGTAAGTTAGGTTTAAGTTGTCTTCCGATTTTAAAAAGTATGGAAAAACTTCTTTCCAACTCCAGCCATAGTTTCCAAGAGAGGCCCACAAATCATAATCACGATGATTTCCACGAACATACAACATGGTGTTAATGGCACTACCACCCCCGAGGGATTTTCCAGCAGGTAAGGTACTGCGCTGTTTAATACAAATAAAATACCGATACAGTGGTTCCTCCGAAAAGCGGACAGTCACGGGACCACAAGTTATGTCCGTTATTCGGAGGTGTCCCCTATTGG
>JAQGBW010005206.1:0-12402 GCA_034698625.1 Julus scanicus
CCAAACATGTCAATTCGTGGCTATCGTCCTTTAAATGGTAAATATGCATGGCACCTAAAAGTCCAAACATGTCCATTCGTGGCTATCGTCCTTTAAAGGGAAAACATGTAAGGAACCTAAAAGTCCAAACATGTCAATTCGTGGCTATCGTCCTTTAAATGGTAAATATGCATGGCACCTAAAAGTCCAAACATGTCCATTGGTGGCTATTGTCCTTTAAATGGTAAATATGCATGGCACCTAAAAGTCCAAACATGTCAATTCGTGGCTATCGTCTTTTAAATGCTAAATATGTATGGCACCTAAAATTCCAAACATGTCCATACATGTCCCTACTTTATGAGTTATATATAGCCAGTTGATCACCTATTTGCCTGAACTAAAAATACTGCAATTGACAAGCAAGTATTTAAATCTATAGATTTATTGGGACATAATGAAAATATAATTTGCTTATTATTATTTTAATAACGTTTTCATCGTTAATCAAAGCTGATGAATTTTGCGTAGGTTCATAATGTCATGTTAGCATTTTCAATAATATTCAGCATAATTATCGTAATGTTCCTTTTATGAATCAGTTTTAGTAATCCAGGGTATTAAGCGAATTTGATTAATGCACATTGTTATACATGAACTTGCATTAGAAACGAAGATAAATGTATTTATTTTTCTCCTTCCCGAATCAATTGTAAGACAAAACAAATTGTGCTAATTCTACATGTTACAGCTTATGTCTAAAATGCAATTATGACCAAAAATAGTACAGAATTATTATGCCTATGAGTGGATTTTAAAGGATGAACTTGAACGTGTAATGATGTTGTTGATATTTTTAATGGATTTTAATAAACATTTAAACCTGATACGTTCACAAACAAAAACATTGAAAAACTCGATAAAAATGTTCAGTTTTAAATATCACACATGAACACATCTGGTATTTTTGTCTATTAATAATCATATACGAGGGACATACTTATAAAATACGGCACAATAAAATTTGTTTTCTCAGGATAAATTACAAATGCTTTCGAAAAATAGTCCCGTAAAAATGAAAATCATGTTATAACATTGTTAAAGATGAAATTTATGTTTTTGATACGAATTAAAAAATGTATTCATAATTCTCCATTGTTGTTATATAAAAAACTAAAAATTCAACCTACCGAAATTTGCCCTTACAAATTTTAACTATCAACATTTCGCAATTCCTTAATTTTATGGGTACTATAATTAAACCGGATATAGTGTATAATGGAGATGATACTCTCGTCTCGTGTTAATGCAGTTTTAAAATGAGACATGAATATTGTAATTCCGATGCCCTGGCTATAATATAAGCTCGTATTTCCGCAGACAGGATCATGGTTTTGGCAACACAAAACTGTTTGTTCAAAGTGTTAAATGAAATCTCAGATATCAAATTGATAAGATAAACATTCACACTGCGTATAAAAAGCGTGAGCAAATAAGGAAGATTTTAAAAAAATCAACATTCGTAATCGGAGATTTTCAATTCAGCGACCAATTTTTAAGTTAAACGGAAGGTTTATTTTTTTATTAAATACGAAATAAAGTTCATAAAACGCACGTTTAATAATGATTTATCTAACAGGACGTTAACCACGAGTTACTAATGTTCATTATCTCTTAATAACCACTTTAAACAGCAGGTTGCATCATGTCTCGTTAAATAAATCCTTAATCCTCTTTAACAGAAATAACATCCAGAACGATATGGACACATGCAGTTTTAACTTTTTTAGCCACAACACTAGTTTGCATATCAGACATTAGCATAAACTGTAAGTTTGCAACCAGTTGCACCATGTTTCTATACACAAGTTGTACATTAATCTGCGTTTAAACAAACCATGACTAAATTTATCGAGGTATATGATGCAACCAAGCAGCAATCTGTTCGACTTTAAAATGTCACTATTTTTAGGCACTATTTTGAAGGTTTTCTGATCAATTTGTTATATTACCTAACTTGGACACCTTAGTTAGGGTTCTACTAAAACATATGAATACGAAAAAATAGTAAATATATGATTGTTCTTACCTCGTTAACACGTCGTGTATCGTTTTTGAAATCCCAGACAAACAAACGCGTGATTGCAAATAAAAAATAACAAAAATTCCTCGCTTAGTTTTATCTGTAGAGTAGATGGCGAGTGTTCATGGAGAGCGGTATATGTACGTAGTAGAGTAGTAGTAATAGTAGTAGTTTCTCCTATGGCAGCTTTATGGAGGTAAAGGAAGCACGTGGCCAAGATTTATATCCTCCGCTGGACACTCGCTTTCAATGATGCTGTGACGCGCGAACATTGACAACCAATGAGATGAACCACTTTGGGATGTTTAGAAAAAAAAAAAAAGAGAGCAAGAGGGAATGAAAATACAGCAGAATCTCTCAGCAGCCATGCGTTGCATTCGTTCTAAGGATTTGTTTAAATGAAAAATCAAAACCTCTTCATACGAACGGGATTTAACCGAATAAAACTCGACTACAGACTCACTCACCCCTCAGATGTCATCCTCCGATAATCATCTTCTGTATGCTTTGCTCAGATCATTTCAAATATACTCGCATTTCGCACATTCTTCACGAATTTTTTAACTTAATTTTTGCTTTAATTTTCAACAAAATCTGAAAATCGAACATCGCCTTTATGTAGAACATTCCATTTTTGTTTTTTTCGTATGGAACGATCTCACGTGATTTCGTGTTCTACTATGGCACGTGCTGGTCAAGATGCACGTGATGATCCGGGTTTAAAATACTATATAGGGTGCATATAATACCCCATATACAGGATGTCCGAAAACACCTGTGGTCATATATGGTGCTTAATATCAATGTAGGTAAGATAAAATATACCTGGATTATTGCTAAAAGTGGTAATATGGCACATACTGTATAATGACAGTAGTGATTAGTGACCATACACAATGTATATTGTCCATGCATAGCCAAATTTGGGAAAGTGGACACATATGGGGATGCATGGTCCTATTATATGTATGATCTTCTATGAACATACATAGTCATAGATTAGCATAACTGACCATTTATGGGCAAGTATAACATGCATTTCCATACGTACACTGTGAGTCATAAAAAGTAGTACCCAATAAAAAATATCACAACTTCGTGAAAAAAGCCTTGATTTAAATGAAATTTGGCACTTAGATAGAACAAAAGTATATTATTAATTTTCGATTTGCAAATATAAAAACAGTCATCAGCAGTACATTTTCAGCACACTTTTGTGCCTACACTATTGCTCTATGTAATTGCCAAATTTCATTTTAATCGAAGCATTTTTCACGAAGTTGTGATTTTTTTTATTGGGTTCTACGTTTTTATGACTCACAGTGTAGAATTTCCTATAAATGGGCCAGATATTTTCCCCACCTGAGGCTGCTGTTACTTCAACTTCCTAATCATACACACTGTATTTAACCAACTTCTCCCATATACTAGATTTTAAATAAATAAAAATTAACATTGGTTAAATCACTCATAATCATTTGACTAAATGTCAACAATTACAGTGGAATGTTAATCGGGGATAAATCTATGCACTTGTAAAACCTGAATAAAGTTAACGACTCACATGACTTAATCTCATCTAAGATTTTTTCTAGGAATCATAAATTAGGTTTTTTAATTATTATTTTAGCATGGATTATCTGAAAGACATTGCACGCATTAAAAACTAATTTCGACTTAACGACAGCTTTGATCTGAAGGTTTAATTATCGCAATATTCTCAGTAGGAAAACGTTGAGTCATTGTTAGAAGCCATTTAGCAGAATAGTGCGAAGATATCCTTAGTCACAATTTTGTCATCACATCTGTCACAAGACTGTCAAAGTCGTCTTGCACCATCTTCCAATTAGAGAACTGAATGATTGAGAACTGGAGAAACCATGAAAGTCAAATCTATACAGGAACAAATACAACAAAAACAATATTTACTTATCAGAATTTCTACATTTTTCCTTGTGAAGTAGTCTCAAGAAAAAAGGAAGTAAAAATGCCAATCATCTTAATGGTTTGTTTACTTTTTGTTGATAAAATCAGCTTATACAGCAGTTCAAACAAGAGTAAGTGTAAAAGTTTCATGAGTTCAAATAGTAAAGTAAGAAATAAAGCCTTAAACATTGTAGGTTATAATTTTGAAAAAAGGAATTTCAAAGTGTCAAAATCTTCACTATTTCATGATGTAAAAGTGCATTAATTGTGCAAACTAGTTTTTTTTTTTGTTTAAACATTGCACATTTAATAGGTTTGAAATTGTGTATTTAGCAATTTTGGGCAGTAATTGAGTACATTGAATTAATTTGAGTAACGAGTAAAAGAGTACCGAGTACATAGAGTAATTGAATATAAAATGTATACAAGTAATTGAATATAAAATGTATACAAGTAATTGAATATAAAATGTACACTAGTAATTAAATGCAAAATGTACAAAAGTAATTGAATGCAAATGTACTCAAAACGTATAAGTACAATGCAATCGATTACAAAAATGTACTTACAATATGTGATTACAAATGTCCTCGAGTATTAATGTAATCTGAAATTATAAGTACCGATGTAATCGAGTATGAGTAGAAATACTTTATGTAAGTGAGTCGCTTTTAATACATTTGAGTAACGCCTAATCAGTACTCATATCCATGAGTACAAATTACCCGAGTCTGATTACGAGACAACTCGTACCATGGAGTACAAGTATACAGGTACTCATTAGTTCTGCACATGAGTACATATTAGCCCAAGTTTGATTACTCATTTCATATATACTTAACTACTAATTGCATGTACTATACTCATATTATGAAGTATCAAGTATGATTCCACTGTACTTGTAATCAGTACTCCTACTCATGAGTACAATTTGCCCAAGTCTGGCATTTAGTGCATGCATTACTTACAGAATACTCACAGAAATTCTTTTAAAGTGTGGTTACTCACTCTTGCATCATCTGACATGAATTATCTAATGTTGAACAAGAGGGGGGAAATGACCCAAAAAAAGGGGATGACTTTGGCATTTTTAGGGTTCAAGTACATTAAAACCTGATGACTTATACGTATAGGGCAAGAACAGTTCTCAGAAAACTGGATTAGTGTTACATAACGGATGACGAGGGTATTTCAACTCGTTTGTCTAGGGTGACAACCAGATCAGCAAGTTTTTTTTAAAAAAAAAAAAGGCGAACATCAGGCATTTTGAAAGCGAATGTTAAGGTGAAAATATTACAGAAATAGAAAGTTAATTTGCTGGAAAGATAAGGGATAAAAAAACCTTAAATTTCCTGAATTTTTATGACTTTTTGCTTGACCTAATTAAAACTAATTAATAGGCTAATCCCGGGATGCTTCAATTTGTAATGTTGCGGGGGGACATGCGGCAATGAGCCAAAGTCATCAATCTTTTTTTTTTAGAAAAAAGTTTAATGGCAATCCGATATAAGAGAGTTGAAAGGTCGAACTTTTGCCTCCTCCCCACCTCCTTTTTCCAGACTTTGACTAGGACTGTCGACCTTTAAGCTGAGAGTGGGTTGTTCAATAATTTCTACATACACAAAAAAATAGGTAAAATAAAATTATATACTAAACATACCATTTCATATAATCGAATATTTTATAAAAAATACTTTGAGGAAATTAAATTACAAATTGGATTTAGAACTTGAAATTTATGCAAATTGATTAACTAATGGACACGAAATACGAATTTAAAAAAAAACTGTAATAGTTTTGTAAATTAAGGACTGACCGACCTTCACGATGAGAGGAAGTTTCCATAATCATATAAACGCGAAATTAACCTCACTTTCAAAAAACATAAAAATTTAATATCGACAGTTTACTGTATAAAAACAAATACACAAAAAACGATATTGAAATTTAGAAAAAATGTTGGTGTAAAAATTTATCCAAAGCTAAATAAAAGTTGGTATTGATAAAACTAAAGATTGTTGGCCTTAAAGCTGACATTGTAGTGTTCAATAATTTTCTAAAGATTTTTTTTCTTAAACATTATGGTCACAGAATGGATTTCATCCTAGCTAAACATTTTTGGATAGGATTTTTACTTAAAAACTGTAGAATAATTACAAACTTATAATTATGACCAAACTTTAATTATAATAAATAAAATTAAATAACATTAAAAATGCTGACAGTTTAGTGTTTCATAATTCTTTAGAAATGATTTTTTTCTTAAACATTATGGTCACAGAATGGATTTTATCATAGCTAAAAACCATTTTGGAAAAGATTTTTAATTAAAAGCTGCATAGCAAACTAATTAATTATAATAAATAAATAAAATTAAATTAAATTAAAAATGATGGAAGTATAGTTTCAATAATTCTCTTTAAAGGATTTTTTTCTTAAACATTATGGACACGGAATGGATTTCATCCATCCTAGCTAAAAGCCATTTTTGGATAGGATTTTTAACTATTGTATTATAATTACAAACTTATTAATTATAATAAATGTAATTAAATAATGTTAAAAATGTTGGGAGTATAGTGTTCAATAATTCTCCAGAAAAATTTTTTTTGTTAAACATTATGGTCACAGAATGGATTTCATCCTAGCTAAAAACCTTTTTGGATACTATTTTAATTAAAAACTGCTTAACAAAGTAATTAATTATAATAAATTAAATTAAACTTTAAAAAACTGAGAGTATAGTTTCAATAATTCTTTAGAAAGGATTTTTTTGTTACAAATTATGGTCACAGAATAATTTCATCCTTTATCTAAAAACCATTTTTGGATAAGATTTTAAATTAAATAAAATCTATTATAATAATAAATTAATTATACTAAATATAATTAGTATACATTGGAATGTTAGTCAATTAATTAAAATTAAGTGAACATTTCAACCAATTCGGTTAAAATGTACGCAAATCGGTTTAAATCAATGTACTTGTATAAGTACATGTTAGGTTAAAATCTATTCCGTAACTACAGCTATTCCTTCAAATTTCAATTTGGACATTTCAATTACATTAGATTGCCTCTAATCATCATGTCATCCAATTTCAAAACTTTTTTTGCATTTGCTAAGTTGGCCATATCCCAAAAGTTCATCATTTGCTATCTTGGACATACTGTATGTCTTGAGGATGAATGTCTTTCATAATATTTACAGACTGAATTATACTCTTAGCCTAAATGGGGTCACAGAAGGTCAGGCAGGCATTGTACCACTGGTACACTACATTATGCACATTATGGTGCCAATTTGGATATTTTTTGAAACTCATGATTTTGACTTTGATGTATGTACACAATGTATAAAATTCAACCCAGGTTTGAACCCACATTAACATAGAGTTTGTATGGATATGTGTCTACAAAGTAATGAAAGTATACACTTGTAGTTAGGGTCATGTACGTGTCAAAACAATGGTACGAAATTTAAGAAATTTCAAATGATACTAAGTCAACCGTCAGCAAACTAAGTACCATAATTGACCTTTGGTGAACCCCCATCATATATATACATACATCTATAACATAATAAATAAACAAATAATAACATGCTGTAAATAAAAATAGTAAAGATGCCTTAAGCCTAGTCTACACCAACGAAATCACGGAGCAAAAGCAAGGTTTTCCAAAAGCTTGTTTTCGATAAATGTTTGCTTAACAAGTTTTCGTCTCCACTACACTCAACATTGAAAAAAAATGTTCATCAACATGATTTGCTGAAACAAATTAAGAAAAACAAGTTTAATTGTCTACAGTGATGTTTGATCAAACTTACGACGTTTTTTTTGTTCAAAAACCATGTTTCATCAACATTTTTCCGATCGCTCGTGAGGCGGTCTGGATCAAAGGGGAAAATGTTGCAAATTTACTGCGCATGCTCAGCCATGTGATCAGCCATTGTATACAACCTTGGTAGAAGCGCAATTAACTGGATGCATTCTTCAAAATGTTGAGGAATACAATGTTTAAGGTTTGTCTTGAATGTTTGTATGTTTGGAGTTTGCATGTTTTATGTTCAATGTTCAATGTTCAATGTTGAGTGCAGTGGAGATTCGGCTTTAATGTTTCAGAAAACTTCTGCATTTGAAAGCATTCCGCCGATCATCCAAGAGACGGCAGGGATCTTGTACCAAGGCATGTACGCAGCTGTCTGCTTAATTTTCAGCTGGTGTGCAGACAAACTTCTAGCTTACACTTGTGGCGGCCATCGCCGAAGCCAGCGGTCGAGTGGGTTACGTGCTTGCCTCTCGATCTTAAAGGCGTGTCTCCACCAAGACATACATAAAAAATGAATGTACATACACGAATTAAAACAACTCAAACCTTATACGTATATACCTGAAAATGTATGTGAAAGTGTCTCCACCAAAAAATGGGAAAAAAACGTTTGTAAAAGTACGCATAATGACACGTGGGTGATTGTTGCTTCAATTGAGCCAATGGCTGAGCCGAGCCGAAGGCTAACGGCTCAGCCGATACCACAAACATTTTTCCATTTGATCTAGACCGCCTCCCGAGCGATCGTTCAAATCTACGTACATACACGATCATACATACAAAATGGCGGCTGAAAGAAACCCGGAAGACAAACTTTTTTCGCATACCTTCGAAAAAACGTGTATGTACGTACAATGTATGTCTTGGTGGAGACGCGCCTTTATGATGCTGGGTTCGCTCCCCGGTCGAAGTCGGTGGGAATTTTTAAGGATGGAAGAAATTCCCTAAGTGGTGGATTTTTCTGATGAGAGTTTAAACCGAGGTCTGGTGTTGATTGTTGCACGTTAAAGACCCCTCGAGAGGGAGTGGAAGTCCCCCTCCTTGGCAAAATTCCAAGGTAGGTGTCACCTTGCCTGGCTCATCTCCTGGCATTGGTGTTTAGCCCTCGTGTTGCAGAAATAAGTCAACGTTAAAAATCAACAAACAAACACTTGTGGCAACCCTCGTACCACGTGGTGCTCGCGTAGGCTCCACCTTCGCCGTAGAGTCCCAGACAACGCCGAGGTCTGTTCCCATTGTAGGAGCGTCATCATTTCAAAAGTTTTGCTGGTTTTTTCTGCTTTTTTAGTATTTACACCTACTTTTGGGAGCATGTTTTCTTTCGTGTTTCCGTGTTTTATGCTTTTGTTCCTTTGCTAGTGGGCATTTTGTAAATAGCAATGTTAAGAAACCCATATGCCGCTAGGTGGCGCTTAAATGCACTTTTCCAAAATGGATGCCAACTTTTATTTGGCAGTTGCACAACTAGATTACAAAACAAGTTATTTATGCTTCATAAAACAGCCTTTTTTGCCCTACAAATTTGTAAACCAGCAGTGCCCTCTGTGTTTTTTAAGATGTCCACAGAGGGCGTTATTATATTCTTCCCTTTTTCATTATGGGGGTCAAAGGTGAATCGCCTCTCTTATCGATCAGTGCAAAGGTTTTGAAAGAGTAGATTAAGGACACACCCCCATTTCGAAAAGTTTTTTTTTTAATTTCTTTGATTAGTTATCTGTGGGTCAAGTGAAAAGTCACATGTTGGTTCAATGTTAAAATATGAATGACTTCTGATAATTAAGTAGAGAGAAAAAAAAAAGAGAAAAAAAAGCCAACTTGATAACTGATGACAATCGATGATTAAATCTTTTTTATGGCAATTAAAATTTAGCCAACTTCAATTGAAAAGAATTGATTACATAATAGAATTCAGGCGCCAGGAATGATTTTAATTACTAATCATGTAAACAAGACACGTTTTTATCACAGTGTGTGATGACAAATACCCCCTAACAAACATTCGTCATCTGTTTCGAAATTATTAACCTGCTGTGTTCGGAAAGTCATACACAAGAAACACTGAAACAAAGTTTTCAGTATGTTTTTCGAAACTTGTGTATTTTTTTCTTTGATCCAGACCGCCTCTGGAGCGATCGCTAGGAAACATCGAAATGTGTCAGAAAATTGTTGTTTTTTGACACATATTTCACAAACACTTCTGGACACAACAAGGTAGCATGTGTATGTGTCATGTTTCTAGTTTTTTTTGTTGCATACGCACCTCACGAGTGTCATCATTTCAAAACTTTCGCTCCGTTTTTTGTATTTACACCTCTGCTTTTGGAAAAATACTCCTGAAATTATGTTTTCATGTTTCGTGTTTCGTGTTTCAAGATAATTACGCACCAACCAAAACATTTATAAAACACTAAACAAAACACGAAACATATACAAAACATCTCCAGGAATCAATGTTTCGAAAACGGCCATTTTGTGAAACATTTGATGTTCTATAATGTTTCATTTCGATCGCTCGAGAGGCGGTCCGGATCAAAGGAAAACATGTTTTACAATGTTTCGTGACGTAGTTGATGACGTAGAGCATTGAAGCCAATATGAATGTCTGTTTTGTTTCATGAAATGTTTATCAGGTGCGTACACTCATGTTTTACAACAATTGTGTCACCCATGTTTCAAAACACGCTAGAAACTTTGTGTTTCGTGTTTATGTTTTGTGTTTTATAATGTTTGATTTGGTGCGTACCGACCTTCATGAATAGATTTTATCCTAGTTAAAAAATCGATTTATTTAAAAATACACAAGTTGCTGTGGTCACGAAATGGAATTCATCCTAGTTGAAACCCGCTTTCAGCTAGGATGAAATCCATCAAGTGATTACGGCTAGTTTTTAGTTTCATATCATTTTAAACTAAATTAAAACATTTGTATACGAAATATTAATTAAGGATGAAATTTATAATCTCTACTAGGGTAGTAGAGTAGCATTCAAATAGAGTATAATAAAATCTAATATAAGCTAAACACATTGGGCGAATGACGTAATGGGGTCAAAGTAATTTACAGTAAGTGACTGTAATCACAATTCATCAATACAAATTCGTAGCCAACAAATACAACGGAAATTAAACGAAGAGGAGGAAGACGATTAAAATATGACGTCATTCGAAGTAGATCACGAAAAAGTCCAGCATCCATTTTTAATAAGGTCAACAAACTGATTTTAAGCTGTTTTTGGTGACACATCTACAACAAATTTCCGGAAATGTTTTTAGAAAACGAGCAATTTTGTAAAAAAGTACTAAATTTATAGTAAATTGTATGGTTTTTTTAAAACAATTTTAACATTGAATTTTAACATTAGTTGAAACCGGTTTTCAGCTACGTTGAAATCCATTTCATAACCATAACATAGTTTTTTTTCAAAAAATGAGTACGGCGCTCTAGTTCGAGATCGTATTCTTCTACAATGAGTCATTTGATGCTTTTGACCCTGCAACATTGTTTTCTATTGGTATCAATAGAAAATTTCTATTGGTTTTATTGGTTTCAATTGTTTTCTATGGTTTTCTATTGCTTTTTATTATTCAGTCAATACAGCTAAACCATTAAAGTCAATAGAAGCCAATAAAAGTCAATACAGGAACCATAGAAAACAATTAAAATCAATAAAAGTGTCTAAATAACAATAGAAACCAATAGAAATCTGTATTGGTTTCTATTGTTATTTGGAACGTTGTTTTCTATTGGTAGAAAATTTCTATTGGTTTCTATTGTTTTATATTATTCAGTCAATACAGCTAAACCATAGAAGGCAATAGAAGCCAATAGAAGTCAATACAGGAACCATAGAAAACAATTAAAATCAATAATGTGTCCAAATAACAACATAAAACAAATGGAAATCTCTATTGGTTTCTATTGTTTTTTCACCAGGGTAGACAAGCAGATCTCCTGATTGCGAGAAAAATCACAAAAAAAGTGTCAGAAATGTAATGTAATGCTAGTATTCCTTTAGTTACCACTGATTAATAAAAATGAGATGAAGGAAATGTACATTTAAAAATCAATCAATCATATTAATGAATGTAATTAATGAATGTATTCATGGTTAATTTGTACTTTGATTTATGAATGCCATTTGCAAGAATCCAATCTAGGTTATGCGTATCAATTATAGTATACAGTAGACAACAGGTGGTAGACTAGACAGAAAACTTATCAGTAATAATAGAGCGTAGCAGAAATTCCAACCAACGGTGAAATTAAAATTTGTTTTTAATTAAAGATAACACAGAATTATCCACAATTTTAATAAACATCCGGGTGGAAAACTTATAAACGATCATATTATGTCTATTAATATTTTGGGAGGAAGGGGGAGAAGGCTGTACCAAATTTGAGGAGAATGCTCCTAAATCAGTAGCAACTTAGACATCATTGTTAGATTGAATTTCTACTAAATCTGAACTTTCGCCAGGAAGGCTATTCCATCGTCTAATCGCAGTAAAAAAAGGACCAATAGTAAGCATCCGTCTTGGCACAAAGCTCGGTCAAAGGATTTGAGTGATTATGTCTACTCCTA